>JAOBRC010501120.1:0-11567 GCA_027575255.1 Scolionema suvaense | reverse complement strand
TATAGAGTGTATCTTCGTAAACAGATGTTATTTATTAATTCATATTGCTCACTCATATACGATGTCCACTTTGAGAGGTATCTGTATGTTAATTGAGCGGTACCTAGGAAAACATTTGGTCTCATTTTACCACAGAGATTGAATCCAGTGTTTTCGCTTTTTGCACCAAGAAAACTTCGGTGGCTAATCCCATTTAGGGGGGGGGGTATATTTATCTCCCCCACTTATCTCCCGATCTGGAGACCTAAATGACTTGAAATTTTGCATGGGTAATCCTTGGGCATTTAGCTTTCCAGAACACATCCACTGGATTCACTGTCTTTCCTCAATTTGACTCAAATTGACTAGGAAGGAAGCCTACTATCAGCGTGCTGTGCGAGCCTGCTCAAAATGCTTATGTGAAATACAATGGAGCAGTGTCAAACTACTCTGAGAAAATTTTCATAACTTTTGAACCACTAATCTAAACAAGCTCAAATTTACCAAGCTATCAAGACCTATATGTGTATAGTCGTTCAAAAGTTATCAAAAAATTTTGGAGGGGGAGATAAATAGGGTTGAGATGGACAACCTCAACCCATAAATGTCAATAATTTCTGAGCATAAACCACTGTTCAATGTGATTCCTATTGTCTTATTAAACCTGAATATCAAAATATACTTTCTATTTTTTCCATGAAAAGAAAACATTTGTTGATGAGGAAAGCGTTTTTCTGTTGAAAGTTTTTAACATTATTTATACCAGGCTTTATTTGGCTGGTGTACTGCCAAGGAAAGGAAGGGGGCGGATTCCGCCACCCTCCCAGAAGTACCTATTAAGCACCTGTTAGGTCAGGATACTGATACTGTCCTTTGAAACTATTATTAAGGAGTATAATATACTAAAAATGGGGCTTTCTGACTTTCTGGAAGTCACTCAGTTTGAGATTTCCCCAATTTTGTGTCATTTTCAAGAAAAATCATCTTGAGGCTTTTTGCCACCAGCAACATATCTTAACATTGCCCATTGTTCACAAAACTCTGTTTGAATTGACTCTTAGAAGTGCAATAAAACTTAAATGGTGATTTCAGAAGGTATGTCTGAGGTACAGAGAGATTTAACTGAAAGGCGGGTAAGAATTTGGAGAGATTTTTTTGCATTTATGAACTAAAAGATATAAAAAACCCTCCGTGCTGTGCAAAATCTACTTACGAATGCTATTGTACTCAGTATCAAAAAACTATGAAAAGTCCTGAAAAATAGGCTTTGAATGTGTTGACATAAAAATTCATATTTCAATTGATTTCCGAAAGTGGTGGAATCCCCAGTGTTTTAAAAATTGACATTGATTCAGCGTACGGTATCGAAGTTATTATGGTTTCCTTGTGTAAAAACTACGAACTAGTCCAACTTCATTCAATCAATAAGAGGCCAATTAATGTAGTACAGAAAACAGAAAAACTGGGAAATAAAAGTTGCTCCAAGGATCACAAGGTCTGCGTTCGATGCCGAAAAATTCTGGGTATTCGGAACGCTGGTTTCAATTTGCAAATATGATCAGTCCTTGATAGTAGTTTTTTCATAATTTACAATCATTTGGACACATTTGTAAGATGCATGTGCAGAAATGAGTGCTGAAAGTAATGTTGATAAGGTAGTAAATGTGGACGTATTGAGGACAGCAGAAAAGAACAGTTGAACCTAGCGACCGATTTTTTTCCTTTTTTCTGTTTCTTTCCGTTCGTTCCGTTTTGATGCTAGAACCTGATAGAATTTGATACACGCTTTTTTTACAAGCAACGTTTTATAAGCAGCGCAAGTTTCCAATAAGAAGAGTCTAGGAACAGCACGCTCCGGAGATTGCCCATAAACAGAAATTCGGGGAAAAAAGACTGCAGTAATGTGAAAGAAAAGAAACACTTTTGTAACTGTATGACTTTCGTTTCTCACTCTTTTGTGAAAGCAAGTTTGAACCAACGGACACTGGACCAGGAAAGAAAAGTACCTTAACTGTTAAAACTTCGACAAGTCTATACGTTTAAATAATATGCAAGAAATTGTGCGAGCTTCCATACTAATTGCGAAATTGGCGCACATGTACAATTGGTGCACAGTCAATTTTGCACATTTCAATTTCGCTAGTGACGATGATATCATCTGTTTTGTCAAAAAGACATTCAAATGGTCCAAATAAAGAACACCTCTTCGTAGGGATTCCCCTTGATATGATCAGACTCATGCATATGTCACACAAAGAGTATCAAGAGTTTTGCAGACCCAAATTCTAGCAGGAAGAGTAAGATGAGTTCAATTCATAACCTCAGGTTGTGTTCCTCAATGTGCTTATTTATGACAGTCCATGTCTCTCCGTCACGGAAAGTGAGTGCTGATTTATTCAGATTGCTGTAACCACTCAAGGTATTTTTCACTGCATTTGAAATTTGGTAGAAAGTAAATACACGTCAGACAAGTGATCGAAGGGACTCAATCTCAAAAAAACTGGGAGCTAGCATTGTAGAATTTTAGATTAATTACCAGTCAGAAAGATAACATTGTAAGAGACAAAGTTATTGACTATGAAGACTCATAATTTACGTAATAAAATGAGTAATACCTAAGAAAAAGTCATCAGTTGCTCATAAGTATTATGCTCATACGTTTTATGAGCAACTGATGATTTTTTCGTAGGTACCACCCAGTTTATTTCGTGCACAAGTTCAAGAGGCTTGGTCTTCTTTCCAAAGACTTTTTTCCGACGGTATACTAACTCAAAGCAAATGAACCTGCTTCTAGGGTGATAGTCGCCAAACAGAGGTCTTGAAAACGCAGTAACTGAACCTGCGTGTTGTATGAAGATATCGTGATCGATTGCACGAAACACTTATTATTTTTGCGACTAGGAATGCGAAGTCTGATAAAAAGAAGAAAAAATCAGTATCTCTGTTTCCCTCTAAACTATGTTGGTTGGACAGTAGCCTGTCAGACAAAGGGTTCCGTGGAACAGATGTTTGCTGCTAGATTCCCGTTTGATGGTTTTCTTCAAACGGATTCCATTGGTGACAGTTTTCATGTCTTCGCACGTTGACTGCTGCCACAAATGTCGGGATGACTGCTAAAATCAAGTTACCCTGCAATTCCAGCTGTTAATGGGGAAGGGGACATGACATGAAACAACTTTGACTGTAAGGTTCAACATTAAAAGTTGAATTGTGCCACAGATTCTACATGATAAGTTTCAAAAGAAGGAATCAGGACCATCAAACGTACTATCAGCATTTGATTACATCATTTCTGTAACTTAAAATCAAATACCAAAAAGTCTCATAAGGGAACAAACCCTAACTTGCCACGTGTCAAATTTGTATGAAGCTCCTGTTCAAAATGTTGATTTTCAGGCAATTTGTGGGAAGGTTTTTGCTCAGATATTTTGTAACTCATCTTGGATCACACGTTAACCTAATTAGAAAATTACATACTTCATTTCGCGTTTTGAATTTTCAAGAAATAACGAGCACTTGATGAGTAAAATATAAAGTGCTGTCATAATTCATAATTAACTAGTAAAATAAATTGACTGACTCACGTACAAACAACAAAATTATGTCTCACCACTTGATTGTTACTGCTCTCTTTGTTTGTAAGTTTCACTTTAGAAAATACTATGGGGTTTTTCATCCAATGTGTTCCAAAGTTAGGTGAATCTGGATGAATGTAAACACGACTCGAAGGCGTCGGTTCTGGTTTCCCGCCACGTGACCATTCTCCATTTACAAACTTCCAGCGTTGATTATCTACAGCAGTGAAGTCAAGCATAATGGAATACATGGAAGTAGCATCCAAGCCTTTCACCGACACTTTCAGTACAGGAAACATCCGTCTAAAATGGAAGCACACGAAAGAAACTGTAACTTTTTCCTGAAGAGAAATTATTTGCGTCATAGAAATTTCTGCTTGTGTTCTTTAAGAGTTTTGTACTGGTTCTAAATGCAATCTGGAATGGAATGATGTTGAATTGTTGAGGTGTTAATTTGAAGCGCAGAAGCAAGCAGAGAAGCATGCATGAAGTTCAAAGTTATCCTGTTGTTCTAAAGTATCCGTTAGTATGTAAGCAAGTGTGTCGTTTCAAAATGTTCCCTATTACTGATGAACTGAGTACGCATTTTATAGCCAACCTGTGTACAGGAAACTGAAGAATAAGAGCTCTCAGAGGATAAGGCTGCTCTCACAACTAGAAACTATACTGTTCCATGGTAGATACAATGCAAATAGTAGAAACTGATGATGGCGGTGACTACCAATTCACCAAAACTTTCGAAATAAAAAGTTTATGTGGATTGTTCCTCCGTAAAAAGAAGTTTGTGTGTTTAAATGCAAATACTTCTCTAGCCTGCATTTGACGATTGTGTGAACGTACGGCTGAGATAAATGTTCAAAGAGCTATTTTTCAGGAAATCCTGCCAGTTTATCAGCTACTAGGGCAACGACTAGAACATTGGCTCTTTTGAACAATATTTCTTTTAGAAACGTTTCGAAAACTCTCAGCACTAAAGCGCAGAAAAAGAGCAAACGATAAGCAACTTTGATTAATGTGTCACTTGCTTAGTTTCTCATATAAAATACGTAAAAATGTTTGGTTATGATTTGATGTTATGTTCTTTCAGATAAACATTAACTTGCATACCGTAAATCCTCAATAAGCGCTGCCCTCAAATAAGCGCTGCAGTTCATAAAACCCTTTTCTAATTGACTTTGCTGCCGCTTATTACTATTTTGGAACAGATTTCCGTCTCACCCGTGTGTTATTATCCTTGGACTGGGCAGCATGTCTTAGCCCTGCTTCAGGTTGGGTGAAGGGAAAAGTTGCCCACCCTGATACTTAAGTCTTATTGGCGCCTAAAAGTCTTGTGCAAAACAATGAAATTTCTTGTATTTAGTAAAAATATATAAGCTGTCATCTGACCAACTTTTTTGCTCTGAACCCTAACCCTAGCGAGAAATGGAAAATTTCTCATCATTAAGTAGATTCAGTTTAGGACAGATTTTAGTGATTTTTAGTAAATTTAATGAAAATTAAGCAGAATGCATGTTAGAAGCGCTTTTTCAGCATGAACATACCAAACTGGGTTCTAGAATCAATTTTGAACGAAAATGTTTGTTCTAACTTTCGAAATTTTGGTCCAAAATTCCCGCAAAATGATGAAGTCATTATTAAAATCAATTTGTTAATGTCAAATGTTTATCGTGGCCTATACTTTTTATTTTCAAGCATAGACCTGCTTTAAAGCAGATTTAGACAGGGTGGGCAATTTTCTCCAGCTCCTCATCCCGAATAAGCCTCCCAAATGATTCCAGCCTGAGTATAGTTAGGTTGTGAAATGCAGCGCAGCAGTGCAGACTACAAATGTCTAATATGTGATATTTCATTTCAGATCTATACTTGCCCAGTTTTTATTATCATAAGATATTTTATCTGTTTCAAAATGACTGTATTTGTACAAGTACGCTAATTTTTTCACAGAGTAATAACATGATTTGCCTGAAATCTTCTTCTTTTGGAATAAGAGCCCCCTTCGATTAAGTGCATCAAAAAAGTCGAGTTTTAAGTAAGAGCCGCAGTGCTTAATCGAGGATTAACGGTATTTCACCTTCCATTCTTAGTGACTATCATTTCATTGGTAAGTCTATGAAACCCTTTCCACAATTCGGAGTCTTCCAATGTAACCGCAATTTTTTCTTTGGATTCTCTGCTCATATCTTTTAAATGAGTGACATCTTTGACATTCTTTAAGTCTTCAAACGTCTCCTTCACGAGCCGTAATTGTTCTGCGCATTCTGCCTCGCTATAACTCAACAAATTGGGAGAATGTGTCGATAGCTCCGTTTTACGGTCCATCAGAATACTTGCCATTGAGAAATCGGACTTCATCATTTGCTCTGAGTTGTGAAATATCGTTCTCATGAATAGGAATGTCTCCTAAAAGAAAGTAAAAGCTTGACTGAATACTTCTATATACCTAGTTAGATACAATACAAACTTGTAACTGGTAGTCCAATGAATTGCAACATTTCTGATCGGAGCAAGTTTAATCCCCTAGAACAGAACATACAGTCTATTGCAGCACTCGTCGTTTCAATCCTGCTCAATGTACCAGGTAGCTCTATTAACTCAGTCAAACGTTGTTCAGTTTGGCGACTTGTAGAGTAAGGTTTTGTTTGGGCTATATCCAAAGGAAGAGGCAACTTGGAATTCTACTGTATCTAATTTATCAAACAAGCAAAATGGCAATAACCACTACCCACTTAAAAAGCATGAATTTGTCACACTGCAGCTTTAGATTAATTTGTCAAGTCGCTAAATAAAATCGAGCAAACTCAATAGAATTTGCAGGATACGCTCTGACACACAACTAGA
Organism: Scolionema suvaense; assembly: GCA_027575255.1. Taxonomy (NCBI): domain Eukaryota; kingdom Metazoa; phylum Cnidaria; class Hydrozoa; order Limnomedusae; family Olindiidae; genus Scolionema; species Scolionema suvaense. The sequence goes on along the minus strand of JAOBRC010501120.1, from coordinate 5,175 downwards.
AGCCACCATACTTTAACGTATCTCCCACGGCAGTCTACAACAGCACCAGGCTCATCGATAGGCGCAAGAATAAACACACCATAGGATAATAGCCTCTCGTTATGATGCTCTCGCGAGGAGCGAATTCGCACTGGTGTGCATAACTTGATTAATCGAAATGCGTTTTTAGGTCTTCATATTTACGAGGCCAAAATCTGTTAATAGCATAAGTTTGGCTTTCTACCAACGTTCTTCCGTGTATTTGTTCATAAAATTTGCACCCTAGTGATGAGAGTTTGGTGAAGCGCTTCGATTACTCAGTCTAACAATTCATAGCGTTGTCTATGAATCAAGAGATACAAGTTGGCACTTTTTGACAACGTCTTGCTAAACCATATTGATGCAAGGTCAACAATAAACCCACAAATCAATTCAACCTTTTCTATAAACGGGTCGCAACTCAAACAAAACGCCCTGGTATGAATTTACTCGATTATGCGCTTTGCGCTCTTCTATTCACACGGAATGAGTGAATCGCCATGGCATTAGTGAAGACGAAATCAAAAGCATACGAGATATTGCATTGTCTGCATTGCTTGTGTTGAGTGCACTCTGGTTGAAAAATGAAATTAACATTTATAAGTAAATTTCTCAAAGCGTGGACCGATGAAGTGGTTTCATTTGAAACTCATTCGTATTATTTTGGATTGGGTTTTACATGAATTCTATATACATAGCAAACGAGGGTTTATTGAAGAAGGGGATAGATTCGAAACGATAACTGCTCCAAAGAGCGATACAGGGAACACAAGTCAATCAATCCAAGGAAACTTCCTTGATCAATCAAGCGATCACAGAGCTTGCCAAAAGTAAATGCGGCATGGAAATTGTCAAGAGCAATCAAACTACTTTCGATGTATTCCAGGAAAAACGTTGATGAAGATGGAGATGGACATGAAGGCAATTATTAAAAATACGTTTTCTTGTGGGCACTTTTCGAGAGAAAGAAAAAATGAACCTTATGCTACTAAAGTCACGAAATATGTCCTTGTCAACTGCAAGAAGGAAGAATCTTGCGCCAGACCAATATCGATAAAATTTTAAGCTGAAGTTTTGCAGAAAACTTCTCGAATGAATCCCCAATGAAGCATGACGCTCTGTTTTGCGCTGCTATTCTCGTTCCATGAAACCATGAAACAAGAAATAAATTCCCGATCTAAAAAATCTGATCCAAAATCTAACTAGCCGACGCGAATCACAGATTATAACCATGCATAACTATCATTCAAATCACGTTCAAAGGAAACATATCCAGCTTTTGCTAGGACTATGAGATCACAGATTGTCGACTGATACGCTGTGATAGAACTTTTGTGACATTTTAATGAAATAACGAAACTTACCTCACCATAAACTTACTACCAGGCTCACCAATAATAGACTCAGATCCGCACCAGTTGCAGTTCTCTTACGGGATTCTCAGTTGGAGTCCAGTACTTATTTGCTTCAGAAGCCATACTTAACGTCTTCAATATTCTTCTTGGGTACCATTGTGGCGGTTTTCTAAAATGATTATTAAGAATTTAGCGGTACGCTCTTAGCTGCCAGTATGTAAAGGTGCCAATACAGAAGCTCGCAATTAATCTGCTAAGATCTACTGTAGTTCCTAATTGCTCTGTACTTTAACATCCGAGTTTGGCAAACCTCTCGAGAAACAGTAGATGGCTTATAATAGAAGTGCGAATCAGTTCAAAGTTATACTTACCTTGATCAAAAGCAGATCCGCAAAACGTGCCTTGCTCAGTCAACAACAGCTAACTGCCACTGTCATCTCACTTTCTGTTTTGATGACATGTTGTTGACCAGAGCATATATCAGGCGCTTTTAAATCATTATCAGCATTAAGAATCTTAAGTTCATGTTTGAGGTGATTTAAAAATGAAGAAAACAAAATCTGCAAAGAATTTTGAAAGATTTACTTGCATTCATGATATCGCCAATTCGCAATGAACGATCGGGATGACACTAGCATACGTAAACCGATTGTTAGATTGGATAGCAATATATTATTTTTTGTAACAGTCAAGAAAGCGCATACGGTCAATAAATGGATTTTATTACTATACAATAACTTTTATTTTATAAACTTGTATGTATAAACTTTTATTGCTTTGTACATTGACATTGCTGCCGCTTATTACTATTTCCGAAAAGAAAAGTTTTTCTTGTGGCATCTCAAACGTTTTCTACTTCCATGAGGTCTTGGATGTAATCTGCATCGGTCAGGCTGACCAAACATTGACATTTACGAGGGTGCATCCCAACATTTTCCGTGCTTTGACTGATTGAACAAACACCCAACGCAGCCCTCTAGATTGCATTACACAAATGTTTGTAAAATACATTTCACACCTTTTGCTCCCTTTCTAATAGAACTTAAATATTTCGTGAGCGCATTCCATATCGCAAATTTTCTTCAACTGCAAGTTTCCTTTTTATAAGAAACCAAGGACCCGTGGTAGGAGCAAAAGTTTCTTAAATTTTTAAGATTTTAGTAGGAAAAGTTTCTTATCCTGTTTCTTGAATGTAAAAAAGTTCTGAAGAATATAATCAGCAAAGAATGTTCGAAGAACTATTTCTAAGCTCTACAACCAACTTCATGTACCCAAGTCATAATATGACTGTGTATCAAAAGAACAATTGCTGAGTGATTCCTATGTGCTAGAATATTGCTAGAATGTATCAATATGTTTGTCTCTGTTGGGAAACATTTCTTGTTTGCAAAATTCAAGAGTTTCTCAATTTTGTTCTTGCTTTCTGTTTAGTAGTCCAAGTTCCTTAAATTTCGGGAGACTTAACCAGTCGGTTACTTATAAAGGGGTATCTTTTTTAAAAAACGTGTATCCTCCTTTGAAAGATCCTCTTTATTGAAGTGGAAAGCCTTGCATATGCCCCCTTCAAACAACCACCCAATATTGAACAAATCGATACAATTCTAGATGCACTTCATTTTCATTTACCAACTAGACCACAGGAAAAACGTGGATAACATTTTAGATCCAAAGATTCGGAATGAAAACGTTTAGTACGATTAGCAGCACAACGACTGTCATTTTAACAAGACAAATGTTTTGTTCTGTTTTTGAGTTTATTAGGCACCCTCTAGAGTAATCTGTTCAGTGACAGTTGCTGCTCACCCGAAGATGCTCACCGGGACTGTTGCTTACCAACACTTGCTCATTGGACACTTGCCCATGGGACACTAGCTCAGTGTGACAATTGTTTTCGGATTTTCAGCCTTAATTGCTCTGAATTGAAAAAAAACGTGTAAGGCAGAAAAACGTATCTGCAATACAAATTACCTTACGAGAATAAATTTTCGCGGGAAGAAAATTTCTCAGATTTCGCGGTTTTTGAGTAAATCCGCGAAGATGAATTCCGTTTAATACCACCGAAAAAACCGGAATCGCGAAAATAAATTTTCACGAAATTTTGTCCACCATTGAAGCGCGGAAATAAATTCCGCAAAAATACAGAAAACTTACGAAAATCTTAAACATAATGCGTTCTCCATCAATCAGCTTTGAACTAAGGTTGCCTGTCTCTTACAGTGGCTAGTACAGCACGCTAAAGTGCTATTTTGAAGTGGAAATAACTTTCCAAAATTTATGAAATTTATGAAAAGTGTTCAGCCGCCAAAATTTATTCCCGCGAAATGCTCTGTTTAGCATTGAGCACGAAAATTAATTCCCGCGAAATGTCCGATATAATAGGTATAACAAAGAATAAGGCAGACTCGAGGATTAGCTGCACTTTTGCCACTAGCATTTCTTTGTTCATGTATTTCTTCTATCTTAAAGGGGATAACTTCGTCGGGGAAAAGTTATAAAATTTAGTCCAAATGACGAATATTTTTCCCTGACTATAATTTTCCCCAATGCATAACCAAAATTTTGGATATGATTTTTATGTATAAGAAAAGACGTTAAACATCTGTTTCTTATATTGTCCATGTATCTCATCAGAAAATAAAGAATAAGGTGTGTGGGAAAAGAAAATCTTCTTTGTGTCGTGATATTCTGATATCCGGACAGATGCTCACTCGACAGATGCTCACTGGGACTATTGCTCACCGACAATTACCCACTGGACATTTTTGCTCAGTCACGTACACGTGCATGCGATAGTTGCTCACTGTGACATTTGCTCACTGTGACTCTTGCTCACCTAACCCGGAAGTTGTGTCTATTTCGAATGATATTTAGTCAATTCCGAATGCTGCTCCGATTTCGCATTCCATTGTTCCGTGCAGGGGCGGATTTAGGGGGGTGCCAAGGGGTATGGTTGTTCATTTGTTGCAAAATTCAACGATACTCTATGGCTATGCAATGAGAATAATTTGCACGCAGTCAATAATGTTTATACGATACGTGGCAACATTGTTCCCATTCTGCATGCCTTATTTTAATTCAATAAGATCTAATTCGCATTTTTGGAAATCTATTATGCAGGCTATGAATAGTAACAATTTTCATTGTATAACTAACAATTTGTTCCGAAGGGCACAACAATTTCCACTGCCGAAGCTCGAGCAGCAGCATACCTTCGGCATGTTCAGCCTGCCTGGTCCTCATTATCACCGCGTCTGGTCCTCATTATCAATCGACGCTCGTTCGTGTGATGAGTCAGGGGGTTGCAAATTTTGGGGGAGATGTTTGCGATCCTGTCTTTCAGCAACTGAAATCATCATAAGCTTGAAAAGCGACCAATGTTTAATGCGAAATACAAACTAGTTGTTATAGCAACAAGCTTGGCGCCCTAGGTAAAACTTGGGTGATTTGCAAGTGCAGATTACTGAAAATTGCCTTTCCAGTTTTAGAACATTCTATTAATTAACTATTATTATGTTTAGAAGTTGCCTTTGTTGTTACTTTGCAACTATTTTCATGCAGCATTGGACTAGACCCATGTTTAGGGCGAATTTTAGTGGCTCGTACTCATCCTTAGTGCTGCACGTCCCCGTATGTCATGTACAATCTTTCTTGTAAAAACCGGAACACTTGAGCTGAGGCTCGCTGTTCTCAATTTTTTTCTAATTTTTAACCTAAGTGTTCTTAATTTGTTCCTAATTTTGCCAGACAAACCTGGCTTGAAGAGTGGCCTTCTCTAACATAGAATATATTATATACTGCAAAA
>JAOBRC010501009.1:0-11568 GCA_027575255.1 Scolionema suvaense | reverse complement strand
CCCCCCCCCCCCCCCCCCCACCCACCTCAGGAAGCAGGGGGCCTGCCAACTATAAGCATAAAGTACGAAGTCTGCTATCTACATCAATAGTTACACCAGAAAAAATACATTTCTTTCAAGTAAAAAAGCAACAAAAAATTGAATTTTCGTTTCCGAAAATAAACGTCACTCACACAGCAGTAATGCGCTGGCCAACTTCAACATTCGATTCCGAAATCCTCCTCACAATAACATCTGATCCATGCTTTCTACAAGTGTCAGAATTGTGTAGCAAATTAAATCACAGACGACAAGCAAAACTTGAAAGGGCACCAACATGACACATGTTTGAGCAGTGCACAAATCAGAACTCATTGAGCTCACCATCTTCAAGACAAGCATACAGTAGTAACATTTTGTGCATAGAGGTTGGTGTAATTCTCTAAATGAGCAGAGACTCAAATGCTAGCCGACCTCAGATTTATTAGCGTTGTTCTCTTCATAGTTAACATGTGGTTTCATTTATATGAAATACGGTTAAACTTGACATCAGTATTCAGGGTTTCATCAGGGGTTTCCACTTTTATCGGGAGCCCTGCTGGACTGCAAACTGAGTTCTAACCTTATTATTCAATGAACAGTTTTGCACCATGACATGGTGCTGCTATACAAGAAATTCTTTGCACATGGCACCAAAATTTCCGGACATCTATATCCATACATATCAAAACTTGGAGACTGGTATGACTTTGTAAGCGAATAAATGATACTCAAATGTTAGCAGAACTGAGCTTTATATGAGCTTTATAAGTATGGCTACCATGCAATTTCATTCACCTGGATAAACTTGGTGTAACTATCCACGGTTCCCTGCCGCTATTTTTATCAGGGGCCGTTTCGGGCACAAAATTGAGTTCTTGCCTCATTTACAATGTAAACAAAGATATAAAGATTTTTTTTCTGGTACTGCTAAACATGAAATTCTTTGTACATGGTACCATATTCCCGACACCATTTTCTGCCGGAATAAAACTAGGATAAGATACAATTGATACATAGAGACGGCAATGAATTACATACCCATCCAGTACAACACCAATTTTCTGATTGATTACAAATTCTTTACCGGCATCTGATATGGAGTTCAAATTCTGGAAAGCAAAAGAAGAAGAACTTTGTAAGCAAACGTGTGATAGTTCCTCTTTTCTGTTTTAGATTCTGCTCCGACGGACTTTCAAACGAAACTGAAGGAAGCAATGTACATACAGTGCCAGAAACCGTTACAGAATATGCAAGTTAACCACTTGTCTCTATCAATTTCTGTTTAGGTCCTGATGTGCATTGCCGACATGACCTCTCTTTTCACCTCTTTTTGTTATTTCTGTCCTATTTGTCCTTCCTCTTTACTCATATTGCCTATTTTATACTTTTATTGTCTGTTCTCTCTTCCTCCACTTTTCCACTTTTTGAGCTGTTGAGTAGTTTAGATCGCTCAATTTGTCAATAACTGGTAGTCACTTTGTTGTAATTTGTTCACATCATTTTGCTGTAAATATTGGGTGGTCATCACTAGGAAGCATGGCGTTTTCACACCTTTCTGTGGGAAATATTCTATGTTCAAGTATTGAGCTTAGCTTCATAATGATGATGGCGGAAGCAACACAGAAACATGTCTATGAGAAATCTGAAGACTGATTCTTTTTGACTAAAGTTAGAGGAAAAAGGATCAGCACAACAGTGAAGTCGGAGTGCACAACAAGTATTTAGGTCTGGAATCTCGCTATACTCAGGAATGCACTGGAAAACCTGAAACTGCGTTGTATGAACAGTTCAAGACCCTTCCTTCATGCTTTGTGTAGGGTCTCTGCGTCAGAGAGCCCAAGTTGCTGTCCAGCTGCTTTTCCAAGTGAGGGTCTTACACAAAGGCTATGTATGAACAATCTCACAAGATCTAAAATATATACTTCGAAACATACTTACAGGTCGAGTGGGCAAGTAGGCCAGTTGATTTCTGTGAGTTGGCAGAAGAACAACAATATAATCAGTAGTGATATGCTGCACATATGCCTCTACTTCAATCGATTTCTTGACCTAAAATGTAGAAACAAAGTTCAGTTCCCTATAGGTCGACAACAATGCAACACAGCACTGCTACGCATTTTATTCGGGTTCACTATAGGTCGACAACACTGCAATACGGCACTGCTACCCATTTTATTCGGGTTCACTATAGGTCGACAACACTGCAACACGGCACTGCTACGCATTTTATTCGGCTTCACTATAGGTCGACAACACTGCAACACGGCACTGCTACGCATTTTACTTGGGTTCACTATAGGTCGACAACACTACAACACGGCACTGCTACGCATTTTATTCGGGCTCACTATAGGTCGACAACACTGCAACACGGCACTGCTACTCATTTTATTCGGGTTTGGGCAAAGTAAACGAAACAGAAGGCATACTGAAAATAAAAACATTAATAGAAAAGTACTCCATGAAAGAGATACTATTGATCTTCCTACTCCTTCGTTTTAAATGCAGGGAGTTTAATACGCTGGGGTAATTGCAAAATGAACAAACTCAAAGAAAAATTTTCAAAATTCATCACCAATCGCCGGCAGGGCACCTTGTTTAGCTCAAATCGATTCAAAATTTCACACCCTCTCTGATGCACTCATTGGTTTTGCATAAAAACCCGTGAAAGTGCCTCAAAATGTGCTGCAAAGATGGCTGTTTAGAATTTAGTCCCAAAAACGAGAATTCTCGTTCTCTGCACACAGCGTGCTAATAAGAGTCGATGTAACTTCCCAGCAAAAAAAAGTTGAATGGGCTTCAGCACCAACAGATTATGACAAATTGCAGCACATCGGTTACCTTACTTAACAAATCTACTTATTTCCTTAAACGGGCAATACCTCTATCTACTCACTACGATAAACCCGTAATCGAACTTAAAACATAAAATTTTCCTTCTTACTGTTCTGTCGGCTATACCGAAAAGTTTCGGTTAGGCGATCATAATTCAGCACCTGGTAGACGAAGTCACATTGCCACACAATTAATTCTGAACTTGGGAAATTATTCACTAAGAGCAAAAAGTAATCCTCCTGCAAGCCATTTATTTTACAACTCAGCTGAAAGACAGCAGGACTTTGAAACCTATTCAAAATAATTTGACCAAATCTGTTGATTGCCGTGTGATTTATGTCAAACCAAGTGCAATTCGTGTGCCCAAGACTTTCAAGCCTCAGAAGTCTGAAACATATGTCAGTACTTTCCCGGAGTCATAGCGTGGTTTACATTAGCAGCCACCGGAGTCATAACGTGGTTTACATCAGCAGTCACCGGAGTCATAATGTGGTTTACATCAGCAGTCACCGGAGTCATAACGTGGTTTACAGTAGCAAGCATTGGCTTTGCAGGATGACCATAAAAATTATAGTACCTTTAAACAATTGATTAGCTATGTATCATAGATTAGGCATCAACAGCACAATATCAGTGCACTCTCAGTAACTTTAACCAAAAAATTGCAACCTTGACAGTGTACAAAACATGAAATAAATAATTACACTTCGGCCAATCTTGACTACAACGCAACATATCATTCATTAGAAATTTCATATACATAAACGTTGTTGCCTTTCTCTGTCATCAGTTAAGAATAGGAAGAAAAAAATCGTGCTTCATTGAAATACAAGGATTCATGGTAGCAACTTGCTATTATCAGGTGCCACGCCCACAAGAATTTGCTGAGATATGTAACTATTGTGGCAAAGTAAGTCGCAGTCACTCAACAACTCCACAAAGAAAATTTAAAAAGTAATGATCCCGTTGTCCAAAATTCTGAAACAAAACCAAGATCATCCAACTATTGGGCATTTAGAATACACCGCAAGTAAAATCGTCCCTAATTAAGTGAAAATCTAGCTCTATTTTTTTGTGTGTCATTGACACCAGTTTATTGAAAATAACAATCCATATCGAACGAGAACGTCCAAAGCACAATGAAAGGCCAAAATTATCCAAAGGTTTCATTCCATATGTGACAAGATTGAATATGCAAAACATATTCTGGATGTCAGATATTCCGGATGTCAGTACGTGGTACAGCCCTTATTCTTAATGAAGTTTTACATATATTGATTTGGTAAATCTGACAAAGAAGTTACATGTTTATGACAGTCACGCCACTAACCTTAGATTTCTTTTTCCCTTTGTCACTTTGTGATGTCCCAACGACTTCTGCAATGACCTTCTGATTAGCTGATGCGTAGAATGCTCTTTGAGAAATGTCCATATCAACAACAAAGCATTGAATATCTTTTCCCACTTCAAGATCAGCACCTGATAAACAGACGTCATTTCTAACTGAAAAGACAGATGAAAAAACGTCGCCAGCTGTTAGAATCATCTACGACCATTATAAAGCAGAAGTGGCATTTAAATTTTATGGTCACCTTATGTTTCTATGAGGCTTTTAGGTCAAGAATATAAAAAACGACGTCTTCAAAAAACTATGTACAGGTGCTGGCCCGAAGAGATTCAACGAGAAGGCCAATTCATCAAAACAAATCAAACAAATTAAGCTGTGAGGCCAAGCCATGAGGTCATCTCTCTGTTTCCTTTCAACTCAGCTCAGCTTCGCAGGAAAACTGCAGTGAAAGTATTCGAACATTTAGTGCGATAATTAAGTGACATATTGTCACCAATCAAACCGCTTCTTATCGCAATCACAATTGTGCACACGTGCATCATAAAACAAATACTGCAAAGTCCCTCTCTGATTGGATTAGAGTGAGTCATGATGGAAGTGTGCGCCAAGTAGAATTCAGGAATTTTAACAGCACTTTAAACGCGCTCAGAATAGGACGCACAAATTTCCTGTTAGGATCTACCAACCATAGAATGAGCAGAGCAGCGCTGATGATAGGAGCAAGCAGTCCAGGTTAAAACAACTAGATACTTACCATATTGTTTCAGTTGCGGTGAAATGAATCCAGATAGACTAGCTTCACTATCCTTGGGTTGATAAGAGAGACTCACTCCACTGTGATCTATGGAAGTCACCTGGAAACAGATCAAGATAAAATTAAATGAAAGATGGTGGAGAGAGCTACTTGTAATTAAGAATCAAATATTTAGCACCATCCCTGCCTCGCCCACATAGCAATGCAGAATGGGCAACAGTACAATAACTCTGAGCATCAGCGCAACACAGGTGCAACAAAAATTTCTTATCAATGATAACCTTACTCTTGTGTGTTTAATACAGTTAGATCTTAACATTATGAGGATTCGGTCATATGGGCCCGGGGGAAGGTAAAGACACAGAAACACCCCACATAAATTTAGAGTATTTTGCCTGAGTTCAAAAGCAGCAAATATTTCAGAGGAAATAATTTTTTCAGGGCCTCCTTACTCACCATTGGGGCTCAAATGTAGTGGCAAATTAGAGCAGGTCCTAAGAAAAAACTCATGCTGAAAACTACAGGCCTTGAAATAACGGTCAAAAATCGGACGGAGTCTGACGGAATTTTATTTTATAACTTCCTTCCTCTTCGCCTAAAAATTGATACAAGAGGACAATTGTTTCATTTGCATTCATATATTATATACATTCATAGCTTGCTAAACGAACAGGCAATGGTAACAGAATGAGGTTCTCTTTCGACGATCTTGGCACCGTAGCTACTCGCTTCTTCTTCCTGTGTGCTCGTTGTACTCTGGTAAGGTCATGAATGGATGACTTTCGGTAATGCCACGTTGCAAACAAAGTGAACTTTAGGCAAGCCAAAAGCAGAGCTTCATTTACCTCACAACCATTCGATGGAGCAGTAAAACAATGAATCAAGTGAAATTGATGCCAGCTGCAAATAACTGTCCTGGACAGCGAGTGATTTATTTTATCATATTTAGCTTAATAATTGGAAATTAAAGTATCTATTTCAGATAGGATGCGGTTGACACTACTGGTATTTTCTACCAAGCAGGGAAAGAGAGAGAGGGAAAGAATGGTTCAGGTTGTAAATGTAAGATTTGCTGCCGTGAAACACAGATAATACACAATACAGAACATATTCATTAACTCATTTTAAAGTGAGTGCAATGGTGCTGCTTTATGTATCTCGGTGTTTCTGCAACAAAAGAAAAAACTAAAATTATTTCTGCAGGTCATTTGTCTGAAAGATACTGGTCTAGAAAATGAATTTATTTCCCCCACAATGAATCGCCTCTGAGAGTCTCCCATGTCCTGGCTGATACAACTTGAATGGTCGCGCCCTTCCTTGCAGTTGCCGCTGGGTTCACGGACTGGTTAGCGATGCGTCTGGCTTGCAAATTATGTCATGGAAACATGACTTATGTTCAAGTGTCAGGGTGACTTTTACGCATGGTACTCTCAGCGCCGACCATAATGATCAGCAAAATGTGAACAGAGAACAATAAAAAATCACAAACAATATTCCATCCAAGCCCAAACTACTTTTAGGGTAACAGATGTGCGCTTGAAGAACGTAAAAACGCGAAACCATCATCCACGTCGTTCAGCATGAACCCTGAATGACAACCATGTCAGTTCAACATCCGTAATGGGGTAGCTGCTGTGACAATACTTGCTGATGGGCAATGTCTGTCGGTGTGTTATCGTCAAGTGGGGTTGGTTGGATCTTTGAGAAGTTCCTGGCTAGCAAGGGGTGTGTATGGGGTTCTGCTGCATAAGAGGACTATGCCAACTAGGTAATGCTGAAGCTAGTCAGGGCTGATGAGTCAAGATGCAAATGAAGGTTCCTGTGAAAACAGCTTTCTTTCTCCCCAATCATTTCCTGTTCATGGGAACATCAAAGTGACTCTTTATAAGAGTTTTGCAAGTGGGACATGTCCAATGGAAATCAATGAGTCATCGCACACGTCCGACTGTACCCTGCAAAGTGCCGGATACAATAACCGACGGTGGCAAAAAATTATTTCAAGGCCTGCAATACAAAACATAACAGAAAGCATAAGAGCCGGTTCACACCAGGGCAAGATAAACACACCTTGCCACCTTGCCACGTGCCACCTTGATCAACTTTGATCCAATCAAAAAAAATTTTTTTGGCACTTTAGCTTGGCATACCAGGGCCGTATCCAGCATTTATTTGGGAGACCGGTTTTCTATTTTCATAAGTGGCAAACCCAGCCAGTGTAGCTGGTGAGCTATATAAGCTCTTATGTTTGCTGATGCAAAAGCGCTGGACGACTGAACTAGTTGCCGTATATGCCTGCCCTTGTTCTCAGCCAGCCCAGACAAAAGGTATTGCAGCAGGCGGTTTTCAAATCAAACTGAGTTAGCTAATTAATTGCACTGGCCTGCATTTAATTGCAATACTGCATGACACGCTGAAAAATGGCCTTGCTTTTAATAGGAGTACAATATATTGCTCAAGTTTCACTTCCGCTTTAGTTCGGGAAAAATCATGTCTGAGTTTGGGCGTACTGGGTTAATTGAGTTCGGGCACAAAGATCGGTATACCGGTCATAAAAGAGCCCTGAATACAGCCCTGCCGACAACAATCGAGCATGCCTGCCTAAAAAATGAGCATGGATTATCGTAATCCCAATTTACAACGCAACATATGACATGAATTGTGCAAACCACAAGGAGGTAAATACTGCCTGTAACAGGAAATTATGAAAAAATTACAGCAGGTTGACCCACCAAGAAAGACCACATGACAAAGCAACCCAATACGTACTGCATAATGTAATTAAATGTGTAAAGAGAAGAACAGATAACTGTTACCAAAATAAGCAAACACTTAAGACAGCGAGCAGATAGCTTTCACAGTCGATCCAACGTACCTTTGCAATGATCACTTCCCCTTTCAATGAAACCAACAACTTCAGCGCAGCATCTAAAAGATGGATAAAAATATTTTTCTCACCATTTGCGCCTAAATACTGCTAATCTGAGCATGATAACAGCCTGAAACTACTCTACTATGAGAGGCACCGAATTCTAAATGGGCCTTCTTTGAATATCTTAGGGATGATCCAAGCTCCTTGTCCTACAAAGTTTTAAGAATCAATGACTTTGAAACGTGTCAGTGATGTCAATTAACTGTTGGATAATAACACCGTGAATGCAACTCTTAACCTTATTTAGAGGTTTTGACAATCCCCCCATTGAGGGGGGAGGTATATTTATCCCCCACATATCTCCTTATCGGGAACCCAAAATGACATGAAACTTTGCATGGGTAATACTCAGGCTTTCAACTTTCCAGAAAGCATCCACTGAATTCACAATTTTCGCCAAGTTTGCTTTAAATCAATAACAGATTAGGCCTACCATCAGCGTGCTATTCAAGCCTGCTCAAAATGCATATGCAAAATGCAATGGAGTAGAGACGGACGACTCCGAGAAACTCTTCGTAAGTTTTGAACAACTAATCAAATAAGCTCAAATGCCGACACTATGTGCACAAGGAATAAATATTAAAAGCTCCTAAGATTTAAATAGATATGTATAGCCATCACAAAATTTCAGAGGGGGAGGTAAATATATCTCTCCCTCCTCCCCTTGGCAACTGTAACATGAAACAGTTAAATACGTTCTGTTGCGTATGTAGCATGATAGTGAAGCCCAAAAAATTTCTGACATTTATGATTAATTGATTAATAACACAAAGGGATACCTTTTCGTTCTCTATGCATAATACAAATGCTGGACAGTCATGGACACATCTACATACCACAAAAGACATCAGCTCCTATCCACACGCCAGACAGTACTAAGTAAAAGTCGGTATACAGGATGCCTAACAAGTACACATATTAAGTATTACTTCTATAAGTAGAATTTCCGTGGAAATACGCTTGCAAAGCCTAAATGCAGAACTTTCTTTAGTAACATGAAGGACATAGACCTGACATAGAAATTGTTTCCAGGACATTGGTTCAATTTTGCCAATCAGTTCCTACACATGAAGATGCTTTTATCCCGCTTCATTACCCTACTACCCCTTATATAGGCACAACGCCTATAACCAGGCCAATTAAAAAAAGTCAATATTTTTACTTCGGAAAAACGACGGGTAAAGCCGCATGCACCTTCATTTATCGGCCTATTTTCAAGAGTTTACAGGTGATCGGCAAGACGTGGGAAGAGTATAAAATGCTTGCGGAATACTACTTAAAAAGGGCAAAATGAAGACAGTGCGTGCTATCGTAGTTTTACTTTTGTGTTTTGCTGGGGACTTTACGCAACATGGCAGTGATGAAGTCTACTTGTGCGCAGCCTAATGAGCGCCAATAAGATCTGCCATTTCACCGGCCTATAGGCGCATGCGCCTTGATCCCGGATTAAGCCGCATGCGCCTTTATCTGGAGTGAGCCTATATGCAGGGTAGTAGGTTACATGAAATCACTATCCACCACGCAATGCATGAAATTAACATGAGAAGCATACCTTCAGACTCTTCAACAAAATCCAGCAGAACCTGTCGTTGCTGCAAGTAACGTGAGATTAAATTGGATCCACTGAACTTGCTGAGGACTGGGTCTGCACTGTCAAGCAAATCGCTATGCTTGGCTGTCACCAGAAATCGATTTTTCGCCTCTTGTATTTCCGTAACCTTATCAGAAAAAAATTACACCTCTTTGATAAGGACGTCTGCTGAGTGAATGCAATGCATAACAGAATTCCCAACAAAACTGTCAAACGTCCAGCAATACTCTCTATATCAGTGATACTCTATACCACAAAGCAAAAAAAGACAAAAATATCTCGTTGTCTATGAGGTTCAAAATGTTCATTGTGTGCTAAACACAGAACAATCCCTGTTGTTGTGGTACAGACATTCTTTTCTATAAGCACACCTCTAAAAGCATCAGCAGCATGAAACAGACCGAAATAATTAGCTCCACATTCTAAAGCACCAGTAACAGCCTCGTTCTACCTGCTTAAAATGGGGCTTGATATAAGATTTTAGCATCTCATTTATGCGACTTTGCTCAAATATAATTTTCCATCATCATCTTCGTTGCATATTTTGATGGCTCCGCATTGCCATTTTCTACTCAATTATATCTTTTACCTTTTTAACAGCAGCCTCAAAGTGGTCAGTCTGCATTTTCTACTCAATTATATCTTCTACGTTTTTAACAGCAGCCTCAAAGCGGTCAGTCTGCATTTTCTACTCAATTATATCTTCTACGTTTTTTACAGCAGCCTCAAAGCGGTCAGTCTCCTCCTTCAAATCATCACCAGCTGATTAGCCATCTCAGACAGAAGTTTGAAAAAAAGGAAAGTACTAACAAGGCTTGGCTAAAAGTTACCGGTGCTCAAACAAAAGAACGCGTCAATGGCAATGCCAAATTATAGACTCTGGAAAATATAAGCATTGTGCAATTGTTGCAATATCCTTACAAAATCCTAAACCCTTTCATTACTGAGGTTTCGGCGCTTAGTCTCCATGCTATCCACATAGCGCAGGTTGAACAATCAATCCTGTGCAATTATTGCAGTATCCTTGCAAAATCCTAAACCCTTTCATTACTGAGGCTTCGCCACTTAGTCTCCGTGCTCTCCACATAGTGCAGGTTAAACGGTCGTTCATTTTGCTCAATAGCTATTTTTCGGCAGACAAGACCACTAGTTTTATGTTCATAGGATATAACGCCAGAATTTTGAACATAGGGAAATACACAAGAACGCTTCAACAGTCACACCCATACAGCAAAATGACATAAAGTGCAAAATTTTCAAAATTTCTGCAGGTTTCAACCCTAAGCTATGTGGACACATAAAGAAAGCAGCAAACATGGTCATAAAAACATGGCGGGAAATAAGGAGATTTGCTATAATGATGGAGGCATTACCATGCATTATTACAGACCAATATATAGTAGCTACAATCATAACTACACACTAATGTGAATATAACTCAGCGTACTTACCTTTACGAAGACAGATTGGCCAACGGTGAAGTAATCTGAGGCAGAGGCTACATAATGGTCAGCCAGAAGCTAGAACAATACAAGCAAAAAAATTATTGTACTGAAGATTTGTAACATGCCACAAAATGCCTCTAAACAAGGACTGAAAAGTTAGACTCCAACTCAAAGGAACAACAATCAAGTAAGTCAACAATTTCTTACGCACGTCATTCCATGTCCATGAAGATTCTCCTTCCAACGTTTCAAAATAATTGACATGATAAACAGTGCAATAGCGGTATGTATTGTGCTTCGCCAGGTATCTATAGTAAGATCTACGGTCTCCTTGATAACATAATGCTTAATCTTTCTTAACAGGTATATTAATGCAAATTTCTACTTATGTTACAAATAACTCAACAATTGACTCTCAAGATTCTGTAGTTGAAGCATGATTGACAGAAATGTCGGTATAATTAAGACAAGAGATAGATTAGTCTAGCTGCCAGTACAATTCAAACTATGAATGATCTAAGCACTGATGGGCAACTGGGTATGAAGATAGAGAAACTTTAATGTTTGTTGAGTATTTTTTCTTGAAGCCTTATTCATCTGGCAAGCTATGTAACTGATCTGTGTCTTAATCCAGCAAGCTAACTG
>JAOBRC010500897.1:0-18683 GCA_027575255.1 Scolionema suvaense | reverse complement strand
ATTACTGTACTCAAAGGGTAGAAATTTCAATCGTGAATATTTCACGAAGCACTCACGCTCTTGTGCTGAAATTTGGTATGTGACCTCACTGAGTCCAGAGCTTCAAATTCATGTCAAACAAAAGCCTGGGAAACGGTTCCTTTAACTTCAGTGCCAGCAAGCAGCTGTGCTTTAGTACTAACTTTGAGCAATAGTCTTAGCTCTCAGCAGCTACTTGAAGGTATGAGGCGCTTTTAGTTTCAAAGCAATCGCCTGACTATATGCAGATGTGGATGAAACTACTAGAAAGGTTCGGATAGGTTGTGTTATAGCTGTCCATTGGTTTCTAAATAGTAAATTGGGAATAGATGAATAATGGCATTTATAAGTAATGATGCTGCTTTATCTGAAGTTTTGGATGAATCGGTTTGTATGACCAGGAACTACCCCTTATGTGCCAGTTAGAACACGGTTCTGCGAGAACATTTTGTTTACAGTTCTGCTTAGAATCACTGTTTTTGAGACGAGTTAGGGAGTGCGAGGCGCACTTACAACACGCCTGCTATTGTTCACAGAACAATCGCAATTAGCACTTGTCTTCGATGAACGTCAACAGTTAGGTCTAACCAGAAACTGTGAATACAGTAGTCTCATCCGTGTTCTAAGCATGATTTTGGAACCAACAGCAAAGTCTCGCGTCCATAAACAAACTCTTGCATATAGACGGCAATAGCATCATGGTAGACGATTATTTCCCACCTTTTTGACCTTTCTCTGATCCAACTATCTCATACAATGCAGTGGAAAACCGGAAGCCGAAGTCGTCGTAGTTTATAGAAGGCACTACAGTCTCGAAAAAATAAAAGTGGACAAGTGCTATTGCAAGCATACATAAGCTTTCTAGTTCAAAGAAAGTTAGCAGCTAATGGATACTGAGTGCAGAATATCCTTATTCATTATTCAAACCTTATGCCATGAATGAACTTAAAATCTTCGTTTTGGTCTGCCCCACTTCTCACAATCGATATTCCTCACAGTTCAAGCGGCGTTTATATAGTGTGGCAATCGTCACCACAATATTAACCCTATTTAGGCGGGGTCTGGCTAACCCCCATTTAGGTGGGGGGGAGGTATATTTACCTCCCCCACCTATCTCCCGATCGGGAAGCCCAAATTACATGAAATTTTGCATGGGTAACCCTTAGGCATTCAGCTTTCTAGAAAACATCCACTGGATTCACTATCTTTGCTCAATTTGCTTCAAATTGACAAGGAAGGAAGCCTACCATCAGCGTGCTGTGCGAGCCTGCTTAAAATCCCTATGTGAAATACAATGGAGCAGTGCCAGTCTACTCCGAGAAAACTTTTAAACCACTAATCCAAACAACCTCAAATTTGGACACAATGTGCATGAGAAATAAATGTTAAATGTAACGAAGAATTGGATACATATGTGCAGCAGTTCAAAAGTTCTCAGAGGGGGAGGTAAATATACTTCCCCCCCCCCCTAAATAGGGTTAACAAGTCTTCGCCACAACACTGCTGGCAGGAAGGAGGGCCCCAGTACACAGCAAGGGCATTATTGCAGAGCAAAACTGAAAACTGTCAGGAGGTGCACCACTGGAGCATTTTCTGGCTTCTCATTTTTGTCTGAGATAGTATATTGAAGCTGCCACCGCGACATGTGGGACTTGGTTGATTCAATTACTTTTAGCAAAACGCTTACAAAATCGCAAAATCAGGTATTGGCTCTCTGAATCCTACTTCATACAACGCAGGGTGTCAGAATTGAACCCGCCAGACTAGTGTTTTGATTATTATCGTCGCTTCACGACAGCAATGAGATGAGTGATAGCTATCTACGTTTCGATGCGATAGAAGAGTAATTCTTTAAGCCAGCAGACATGCTTCTTTATCTCATCTTGGCCGTTTTCCTCTACCCAACAACAACAGAAGCAGATTTGGTTAACACCAGAACGTTTTCTCTAGTAAAATATGTATAATATGTAAAATATTAACTCTTTGCATGAGACTCATGGAGATTTTGTTACGCTAGACTGGCTGACATATCCATAATAAATAAAAAGAGAAGAATAGCCTGGAAGTGGCTTGCCAGCAGAGGAATGTTCACGATCAACTCAATAATTTTAAGAGTCGAAAATAATATATCGTATGATACACATTTCTGACCATGTGTATAACTCAAGTTCTTGGCTAGTTGAGACCAATGTCCGTTTTTCGGTCAGCAGGATCTTTGCTTTGTATATTATAATTAGAAGATTTTTACAAATTGTTTGCCCGAGCAGCTGTACCTGGAAAACTAAGTGACTCTCATATGCAAGACGTTGATGAGAGCTCATCATTTATGTACATCTTTTCATGATACGTCTTCCGCAATTCTGGAAATACGCCTTCCTTCACTTATTTCAACTCGAATAATGCTGCTCTCTACCTTCATGATACCTTCCTTGCTGTGGACGTTGCCTCACGAAACAGGTTTTCTATCAGAAAACGGGCGCTTTCTGAGTCAAAATCTGGAACTTTTTTCTTCCCAAATTCGTTCCACATTTGTGCAGCAATCTCTCTCAAGGTTCATACTGATCAGTAAACATAATGACATCGATAGGAAGTCACTTCATATTTTTGTGGAGTTTCCTTTGACCCTATTAAGGAAATAGGATGGGGCTTAGAAAAGCTTTCGGGTGCCCTACATTTGCGGACATTTTACGAGGCCTAGCCTTAGATTTGTTCGGAATGTCGGTGCGCTTGCCCCGATAACGGTCAATCTTTGATAAAATAACAGTTAAAGGCAAAATCCACTGATTTTACTTTTAGAAATGTCCTACAGTTACTTAGAACGTGACGCTTGCAAAATGACTTCATGTGACGATTATTGAAATTGCGAGTTCGTTATTTTATTACACCATCAACTGGTGGGAGGACACTTTTCTGCTTTCGTAAACAAAGTAAAAGTCGACATATTCCTTTCCCCACATTTGAGCCCATTGAACCTGTCAGCTTAGACAATAATAAAGGCGCGAATTTTTCTTACCTCCCCCCTGGGTAGGGTGAAAGGGAAAAATAAATGTGCAGGTTTGTATTGCTAGTCCAGAGTTTTAGCTGTGTTCTGTGGAATCTGCGAATTTGCATCAAAAAACAAAAGTTTTAACTCTACAATCCCTGCCATAAATCTTCGCCAAATTGGGGACGTTGCAAAAATATGTTAGGAATCTTTGTCTGAAACTTTAAACGCAGCAGTGCATACGGGCAAACCAATACCCAGGCATCAAAAACCAGTCTCAACCATTTAACCCCACATAATCTGGGCTTTTGGGGGAGGTACAGTTACTGGCGGTGGATTTCACCCCCTAGGAAATACCCTGAAGGCTACACCGTACCGGGCTGTAAAGTGACATGATTATAGAAAAATATTTCCTCGTTAAAACAAGACATAAATAAAGTCTGTATCTATCTTCAAGCCAAAGTTATAGGCCATGGAGTGAAGCACACTTTTTCTGCGTTTTCGACTTTTGCAAAACCACTATAAGGGTTTGACCAGGGAATTGCGATTATGAAAAAACTGCTGCCCTCAAGGCATTAAAGTAAATGTTGAGAAAAGTAGCCGAAAACGGGGCCCTTTGGACCCCTACAGAAAATCCAAGAAAATTTAGGGTTAAGCAACAATACAGATAAACTGCAATAATAAATTTCAATAAGGATCAGCCGACACAAGTCAACAGAGACACATAAGTGCTTAATCAATGGAGCACACAAATCAGTTAAACCTATTTACCATGGGCTCTAATAGTACTTATTTACCATGGGGAGGCCATATGGCCACCCACATTTTTTTGCGAAACTAATAGATATAGGATGGTGCCTTTTGGCATTTTAGTAGTCCACCCTTGACTCTTAATAAAATACCCACTTTTCCTTTTGAGTCATATAATAATATTTGCTGAAGTCTGCATTTTGCGCAACATGTAAGCACTATTACCAGCAATTGGTTATTGAAGCGATAGAACACGTTTGCGAGACTTTATGTAGAACCTTGGTAAGTCCATGGTTTACGTTGTCTGGTAGTTGATTTAATCATTTCCATGTCTGAGATGCATTTATTTTGTTGGAAAGCATGAAAAAAAGGAAATTAGTAGTAATAATAGTAATACTAATTTTCCCATGACTCGTAGGAACAAGAGACTGTGATGCCTGACAACCTCCATATTTTCAGCCGATTTTTCGATATGTTATAGCCAATATATAAAAGCTAACAGTCACCAAGCGCCAGGTTCCAGAATATTACTGACCAGGAGAAATTTGATGAAATCTGAGAGGAGGGGCAATATGCCTGCTCCCCCTCTATGGTAAATAGGGTTTACAAGGCAAATTCTTTGGTTGCTTTAATTTCTGATTTAGATATTTTGGCAACGATTGTCTGAAAATTTCAACACTATTGACAGTACAGGCGCTCAATAAAATCAAGTCAGAAAGTGCCCAGTGAGGCTAAAACTAATGCTTTCCGGTAAACGAAATATACATGTGTCGTTATGCCACTTGACACCATGGCTGAAATACTAGCTTTTTGCACTAGGTCGGGCCACACTTTTTAATCGCTCAAGCAAACAAAGTCGTGATATCAACCCAAGAGATGTGAAATGTAAGCCAAGCACATTTTCTTGTTTAATGAGAACATGATCATGCTCACCAGAGCATCTGACACACACCAAATTAGAGTCTCTGTGCCTGTCCGTGACCAAATGGTTTGATGCAAATCTAACATTAATAACTAATCTCAAAGGTAAAATCAATGAATCCAAGGACAACCAGCAACATCAACTACATATTATCTCAAACAAGCTAAAACGAACACAATTTGAAGTCCAAGAAAACAGTCAGTTTTGACTGACAAACTGCCAAACGAAACAGACATCTGCCAACACAGTACGAGGCTTCAAACAGTCACAAAAATAAGCAACATGCATTAAATCAACACGACATCGTGCACAATTCTAATGTACAAAATTCAGACCATCACTGCCATACATGGCGAATATATTTTAACCCTATCCACACCGGGGTCATTTTGGCAATGGTAGTCCAATAACTTCAGAATGACTTAACCTGTGTTAATGAAACTTGGCTGGTATTAAGTATGTCATGCAAATAATTTGGAATAATTATTTTCATCGATGGCGTCACTCAATTTTCGCAGACGTCATCAAAATGACGTCAGATGCTTAAAAAAGCCAAAAATGTCAAATTTTGAAAATTGCAGTAAAAATACGTTCCAGCCTGAAATAATGAAGTTTTCTATCATTTTCTCCATCAATATAATGGTACACTGTTCCAAAGATTTGTTTTTAGCATTATTTTTAGCCGTTTTCCTCCTTTGGCACGTCAACTTTAGCCTACCGCACTATGACTATGACGTAATCACGCTTAAAAGCTTAATGGGTGGCACCCCTCCCCTCTCAATGTTTTCTATGCAGAAGTATACTCTTGAATAAATTTTAGGAAAAGTCACAAAGTTTCATGGCTATCGCCATTATGCCACCAGTCCCCCCCCTCTCCCCGGTGTGGATGGGGTTTACAATTGCACATTGACATGTATTTGATATGAAGTAAACCTTGCTTTTTTCAAATGCATAATTCGACAGAAATTGAAGAAAATACAAATAATATACCGGTAAGACATGGCCTTGAGATTCTAACCTACAGTCCTTATATTCATTTCTTTTAAACAGGGAAGTAGGCGTTGCTCCATCTATATCAACTTCAGCTTAAATTAAGTGCCTGTACACAAGCAGTCTCAAATGAAGAAACAAAGTGATATGGTTTCAGTAGAAAGTAATCTTGTCGGAGAAAGACAAATTGATTTTGCTTTTGCATGGATTTTTTTACTTTTATAGCTACACCTTCTTTCCTTGGCAAGTTTCACGCTTCACCTGCTGATTATGGCAGACATGAAATATCGAACTGATACTAAGGAATGCCATTCCACACACAGTAGAAATATCCGTTGCGTCGCTAAAAAATCAAAAATACTTGTTCGTTGGTTCCGTATCTGATGTGCTTTACGTCTGGGGGTGGTAACGTATTTTATGGGGCAGGGATGGATCCAGAGTATTTTCTGACTGGGGCCAAATTTTCCTTGCTATACTCTTTTGATGACGTCACTTGCAGGCTCTTTGCTTTTTGCTTCAAGAGCAAATTATTAATCAAATCACCTAGCATGTATCTGTAAATACATCGTCGTACCGGTTTCTAGTGAACCAAAATATGCAAAGTTTGGGTCAAGAAGAAAAGTAGGACAATAATATGTCCAAGGATTATAGCTATTTCTTCGCTGGATAAAGGTTTTACTGTCTTCTGGAGGCTGGAACTCGTTTCTTACAACCATTCAAAGGACCCTATGCTCTGTCATGCACACATTTTAGCTGGAAGTAGATGTTTGCAAGTGCAAGCTGCTGGCCAGAGAATTGTGACACAGTACTTTCAACACTGCATAGTTGGCTCTCAACAAATCACACGACATCTAAAGCAGGCATTTCCGCCCGTCTTCAAGAAAATGGTTAATCACGAAAATTTATTTCCATAAAATCCTTTGCTTAGCTTCCGTTGTTAAAATTAATTCCCGCTACATGCCCGAAAAATTTAATCGCAAAAGCTAACTCACGGGAAAATTTCTTCCCTTAGTTTTACTAAGTGCCAGAAAACTTATAAACATTCAATGAATTTAACAATAAAAACAATTATGACAGAGCTTCCCGTAATTTACCAGCCAAGAAACAATCACTCAGAGCAATGAAGGTATCCTTAAAATCCTTGATCCTGTGTCGGGATATCTGTGTTTCTTTAGATCAAAATTCATCGTATAATTCGATTTTTGCATTAGCCAAAATCACTACTGTATCGTAAACACCTGAAAAACGCAATTTTGTCAGGCATGGTTGCCACTGCGTGGACAAGTTTCCTGGATTTTGTCCTTTCGCACCCTCTGTCTTTTCTAATTTCCCGCAACTCGCCGTCAGTATTTATTGCTCCAAACGTTTTACATTATACCGTGGCAATCACCTTTAATTCAAGATGCTTTGTTGACTGGAAAGGGTCCTTCAAGCCTGTTTCTTGTTTTTTTGGTCTGGCCAGTGCATTCAGCAGTCTGTTCTGCGCTTTGAGCCAAAATTATATTTATTTCGTCTGCAAGGGAAACCCTAGGGCGTATAGGCTGAATAGATCAATGGAATAGTATTGTGGCATATGGGAAGCGTTACTGAAGTATTGCATTGCCCGTTGTTGATCTGATCATGTAGGGCCTATGTAGGGGTGAGGTATGAGCAGCCTTCTAGGACAGGATCGAGACCTTGAGAAACTGATACACCTTCTATCTGAAGTGTCTAGTGTAATTTTTCTTATTTGTAAATCTCATGTGAGCATTTATCACCTGCGTCAGTTGTTAGATAGATAGAAATCCATTTAACTGTCTGATCCCTGATGCAAAAGGATTCAGGTGTTGACGGGTTTTTTTTTACCAATTTCACACCTGGTGACTTTTAAATGCCAAGCATTCAATAAAAGCTAATCTCCACAACTAATACCATCATCGTAAAGGATACGTTTCTCAGTTGGTCTGACTGTTACCATCATCTCTTTTTTTCTTTGCCCGTAATGGGCTTTTTTGTGTCCGCTAGGAAAGGCTGGCTGACGCTGGGATGACTAGTGACGATGGGAAAGACCATTCACGATGGGAAACACCATTAGATCAAAGTTTCTATGGCGGTCTGTTAGACTTGCTAGGGAATGCCTAGCACATAGCTTTGGAATGATGTGCAAGTTCGAGGCTATTGCTGTAGCCCAACGGTGGTTGACGGATAACCTTGCGCTGGACACTGGTGGATACAGTGGAGGTTTGAGTTGTGCAGCTAATTTTAGGTGAAAATCCTTGGCATTACACTTCAAGTTGTTATACTCTCATTCTGAAGCTTTGATGCCACTCACCTCATTCTCAAGGTTGTTGGGTGACCCCCGGCATACCCTTACTAGGGGCTGTTTTAAGCACTGGGCTCTGTGTTTTGGGCTACATTCGGCAGGAAGGATACGATTTGTAGAGACGTCTTAATTATGTGTCACAGAATGGTATGTGTCTCGGCCGACAGCGTATGAGGACTTGACTGATGTCTTGCAGGAGTTAGGGGATGGTTACTCAAGGATATGCACCAGATCCAAACCACCAGTTTATTTTATCGTTCTTCCTGGCGGTTCCAAGTCCTCGAGAACCTCAGTTTCTCTCCAATCTCTATGGTTACAGCTATCCACCTGGAATGGGAGTCGATATGCCTGGAGCTAATCACTACAACCAATACAATAATTTACAAGGATAAGTTTCTCAGTCGGTCGGGCTATTACCCTCATCCCTCTGAAAGCTATAATGTCTTGCACAAGTTGAATGAAGAGAATTGTCTGTTATTGCTTTGTTACGTGTTGTAGGTGAGCATTGCGATTAGAAGAAATCGTAGCGTTCGTTCAGAAAAAAGTTGCTACGTAGTCGGCAAAACGAAAAGGTGAGCGGATTTGAAAGTTATGTTTCGTACACGTTGCATGGTCTGATAGACAGTTGATTTGATCAATCGTCTTGCTTCTACGAACGAGAACAAGGAGAACTCTGAGATCCAGTGATAGGGAATGCGAAACGGAACGACTTCTAACTCTCCCGTTCTTAAATAAACCTATATTGAATTTCCCTAGCTGTCCTGGACAACTGTCTAGTAATCTGGGTTCGAAGTACAAGAATATCAACCAATCAATGTTCTTTTGACCCTTCCAACGTCAGAGCTAATTGTTCAAAATTTCTCTCCATTGTGTAGTCAGGGGGTGACTGCTTAAATTCATGCCGAGCAGGGGAATTGTTCAGGCTTGATGGCACGGATAAAGCATGGGTACTACAAACATTTTTGTGCTGCTTTCATAATTGGTCGTTTGATATTTCTTTTCTTGCAAGATACGCACGATCACCATAATCACCAAAATGATTGATCGTGCACTAACTTGGTGCATGTGAGTGCGTCGTTCATAGTTATTCCTGTGCGAAGGTATCAAGTTTCGCCCCTGTTTGTTTATTTCATAGAATCTATGTTAGTGAAGTGAGTTTATTTTGGTTTGAGCATAAACAAGCGAGACTTAGTCAAGTCAAGAAAGAGATATCTTTCTTATGTCTTATGGAGTTTATCCGTTTTATGATGCTGAACCAGACAGACGAGCATTATCCCAACGGTATAGATACCGACACTGGGCTAATCACGAATCACGTTTAGCTCGTTCTGTTTGGTTGGTAGAAAACAGAGCAGGAACAAGTGACTTTCCTTGGCAGTACGAGATAGAGACTGAAAAGTGTGGCCATATTTGGCTTATGTGGTCTCAGCACTCATTCTGAGGAGCGTTAGGGATTAGGGCGTTAGCTCGTGTACCGAATATAGGATGCGTAGCTTGTATAACAAACAAAATATTTACTTAGCCGCTTTATCTCGTCTGTGTAGAAATGGGTATGATGTATATAGTGTGACGGAAGTTTTGGTTTTTTAAATCTTGTCTCCTATATATTAAGTTGCGAACATTCTGGGTAATCCCTTTCTTACCTGTTTTGGACACTGTCTACAATTTGTGAACAATATGCGCTGTTCATGGTGCACTATCCACTATCGTATTTAAGGAGAGTTCCGCAAATCGCTAGTGTATCTCATGCGATTAATTTGCGTTCATGTTTTGGAAAAGGGAATCCTGTTCGTTTTCCTTCAGCATTTTGTTATGAAACAAAAAACAGGTATGTAGAAGGCAGGACGTAACGACAGAACGTGTGATGGACCGGTGATCTTTCGTAGTTTTTTTGGGGGGGAAATATCTTGTGATGGGATTTGCTTGCCAGGTGAGAGACTACTGGTTTAGGAAAAAAGTTTTACATGAATGCAAGGCCTTGCGTTTACTTGTGGAGGTACCGAGAAGCTTGGCTAGAAAAATAGCTTGATTTTACTATCTTTCTCTTAGACTAAGGAGAATGTTGGTAAGTCTCTGCTATATTATTATTATTATTTGCCTGCATGAGGATCTACATACACCCGTCATCTTGTTGTTTGCCAAGATTTTGCTCAATAAAACTCAATTTGCTATAGTATCAGTTACGCAAAACTTTGGCTTGGTAAAAGTTTCAATTTACTATAGTATTAGATACATAAAAATGTTAGTTACACTAATCTTCCATTGGATATGCTCTGAAGTCGGTTTGTGATTGTCCACACGTATGGATTGTCACATCTGAAACCAAACTTGATGAATCTTTTCCAAAAAAACCAGTTTCGTATTCATGGATTTTCCAAACTATGTCGTCTAGACAGAACTAAATTTGGCGGTGGAATAATGATTTTCGTAGGGGAAGATATACCTAGCAAAGTTATAAATAAACATAAGTTTGTTAGTGTCATTTAAGGACTCTTTATTGAAATTAACTTAAGAAACAAAAAATGGCTGATTTTTGGCACCAAAGAAGTTCAAAGAACTATTTTCTAATTCCTTGCTCTGAAGTTGGCCGAGCCCTTGATTTATGCAACCCCCAGTATGGAAATTTCATTTTGCTTGGAGATTTCCATACTACAGAGTAGGAATCATACATGGAGGAGTTTCTAGATCTTTGTGACTTGCGAAACATTGTTAAAGAACCTATTTGTTTTAGATCAGAGGCCAGACCATCTTGCGTAGATCTTATTTTGACAAGAGAGCTGAAACTTGGTGACTTTTAATATAATTGTATAGGCTATAAGATGAAAAAAGAGCCATTCTGAAATTTTTTTGTCTTCCCAATTTTTTTGGTTCATATTGGTAGGTGCCTGGACCAATTTTTACCCACATTGTGACTTCCTGTTGCTAAAAACACTATGTAAATAGCAAGAACTGCGTGAATGACCTATCCTAGTAGTAAGTAATCATTATTTAGAGAAATTTAAAACAAATTTGAAGAAAAAAGCTTTTGTGGTTCTGATTTTATGGCCCGGTATAATTTTGGTTATTTTTTCGAAATTTTACGTACATACAATCAAGTGCAAAATATATGGAGACTTGTGCGAAATATGGCGTTTGCCAGTCCCCACAAGCAAAGGACTAATGGTATTATACAGCCGTAGAGAAAATCAAAGCAACCGCTTGCTTCTACGGCTTGACGACTCGGTTTGACGGATCGGACGTTTAGGACTTTGAAGACGAGAAGGGGGAAATGACCTCCCTTTTGTGACCACGCCCACTCTTTCCCGATTTTCCCAATTCAGCTTATTTACAGCTGTCTTGCGTAACTTGCAAACACGTTCAGGAAATGAAATCGTGCCAGTTTGGTACTCTGGAGGTTGCTATAGCCTTGAAGTCGGTTAGTCACGTCGATATTTTGGTGTTTTGAGAAATATGATCAGATATTGGTTATGCATGGCTTTGAAAATAGGCTGAAAAATGGTGAAATTCTAAGCAATTTTGCACCTGATTGTAGGTGGAGATTTTTGCTGACGTCAGCAAAATTTGAACTTTTTAGCAAACTTTTAGACCATTTTCTAAAACTGCACATGTTCCTGCATCTTTGTGCCAAATTGCACGCTTTCACCATGTTTTGTTTAGAAATTAGGGGGTAGTTTTAACACACCCCAACAGTGACGAACGTACTATCCAAGGGCCCAGCAGTGCAAATAGGGTTAACTGTTCATAAAGTAGCGTATGAAAGGTCACCTCCTAATATGTATGTCATCGTGAATTCATAAATGTTATTCCCTCCAAATTTAGACAAGAATTAGATGAAAAAATAAAATAGTACACACAACGTAATCATGCTCCTTTTATGAATAAAGGATTCCGAAAAGCATCAGATGACAATGCTAGAAAGCAAATATCATAAGAACAGAACTGAGGAAAATCGTGTCACGTACAGAAAGCATAGAAATTTTTGTTCCCGACCCTTTAAATGAGAGAGACGAAGCTTCTACTCTAGCCTTGAATTAAAACGCTTAAAAGTCAGTATAATGTTTTGGAAAACTGTTAAGTCACTTCTAAGCAATTAGCAATTAACTACGTGCAGCACAAAGATCCCCCTTAAAGACGAGACTAAGGTTTTGAGTACAGATAGTTGCAGAAAACTTTAACAGATTTTTCTTTGATGCAGTTCAATCCCCGGAAATGAAACAACCCTCGTTCAGGCATGTTAAAAATACATTCTGTAGATGACCCTACTTTAAAAGCAATAATGGTGTATGAAAATCACCCAAGCATACAAAAAGTTCCAGAATCCCTCGGGTGCTCGAACATCAGAAAAGTTTTCCTTCAAAGAAGTTACTGAGGGCGCTATAGCCAAAGAGATAAAGTCATTGAACTCGAAAAAAGCTACTACTAACAGAAACATTCTAGCAAAAATGCTTCAAGAAAGTACCGATATCTCCATCCCAGTGTTGCTGCAAATTTTTAACGACTCTATGAAATCCCAAACGAATTAAAACTTGCTGACATCACTCCAGTTCATAAGAAGAAGAAAGAAATGGTTTATGTTGAAAGCTATAGACCTGCCAGTGTCTGGCCAGTAGTTTCTAAAGTATTTGAAAGCATTATTCACAATCAAATATCTGAATTCATAAACCTATACCTATCACCTCATTTATGTGGATTTAGAAAAGGGTATAATGCGCAACATGCTCTTTTAACTTTGATTGAACGATGGCGGAAAGCGCTGGATAGGAAGGGCTATGTCAGAGCAGTATTAATGGATCTTTGGAAAGCGTTTGACACTCTAAACCATCAGCTGTTAGTAGCAAAAATTCATGCTTATGGGTTTAGCCTTGATGCTTGTCGCTTATTTATGACTATCTCTCGAACCGATGGCAACGCACAAAAATTAATTCGTCTTTTAGCAGCTCGTCTGAGTTACTGATTAGGGTTCCGCAAGGTTCTGTTTAAGGTCCACTTCTCTTTACCATACACTTAAATGATTTGTTCCTATATATAACTGAGACAGACATTTGCTACTACGCTGATGACACATCAATGTACTGCTGCAATAATGATTTAGCTGAAGTAACTCGCAAGCTTGAGAATGACTGCCGCATAGCGGTATTTTGGTTCCATGAAAACAGGATGAAGCTGAATGACGAAAAATGTCATTTATTGATGATTGGAGCAAAGTCTGAGCCTGCATTTATAAGTATAGGTGATACTGTTGTTAAGGAATCGAATGAAGACACCTTATTAGCCATTAAGCTAGACAATAAACTTACTTTTACTGCTAATGTAAAAGATATCTGCATAAAAGCTAGTCTAAAGTTCAATGCACTTGGAAGAGTTTCGAGCTATACGACAACTGAACAACTCCGTTTAGGAACGAAAAGCATGTTCGAAAGCCAGTTTGGATATTGTCCCCTTAGTTAGATGTTTCATAATCGTGGTCTTAACAACTGTAACAATTGATTACAAGAGCGGGCACTAGGTATTGTTTACAAAGATTATGAATTGACAAATGTACCTCCACCCCTCTAAATAGGAGTTAGCCAGACCCCCCTAAATAGGGTGGATAGTGGCGCCCTTGATACTGTGTGATTAGCAGAGAAATAATCCACAATTCGAGAAGACCTTCACGTAGTCAACAGTTGATTCTTTCCTAGGCTGCATATATCAATCGTAAATTTATTTTGCCTAAAAAGGCAGTTTCGAATCCATTGCTGAGAAATATTATCCAGCGTCGTACGGTTAAGTGGCAATATGCTTCTCCCTTCTTAACTTTCTGTCTCGAGCAGTGTCACTCATGACTATTGTCGTGTATTTTGTTGTTTTTTGCCCTTGTTTATGACATTATTGATTTCACAGTTTTGCTGGTGATTGGTACTGCATTTTCAACTTCATGTAATGTGCCAGGAGCACACTTTCATCTATTGATGAAATAGTCATCTGTTAATGTAATTTTCATTGTCATCTAGCTATATTGCTTCTGGAACAAAAAGATGTTTCATAATCGACATTAGTTTAGGTAATAGCGGCGAGAAAATTCTCCAAGCACAGAACAGGATATTGCCAGTCCATGTGAAAATGAAACATGTATAAATTTTTACTTATGTTGTATTTATCCACCCTTAATGGGTATCTGGAAAGATAAAGAGATTTGATTTGATTTGATAGCAGGTATCGCTGATCAAGGTACTTACAAATTAATTCATGGTTGAAATCGATTTGTTGGAGAAAAGATATGCCAGGCAATGCGATTTCAACTTCCAACTTTTAATAGCTGTGTATTAGTTATGTATCAATAGTCATTGTTCTTAAATCCTTGGAGTTCTTCATTGCTATGCATGTCATACTATCTCGCCAAATGTCATCTATGAGCTAAATTTCATAAGATATTCATACGAATATGTACAAATACTTGTGACAACTGATCATTTTTAGCTAATTCGGTCTATTAATAGTTCAGCGAAATTAGAAATGACCGTTCCGGCGCAGATACTCATGCGAGAACGCGGTTCGACGAAACCGTTTAAAAATTCGACCTGAAGATGCGGCTGTAAAATGTTTAGTGTTCCGACATTGACGGATTTCTGGTTCGTCGAGGTCCTTGGTGTCCACCATTGGCTTATTTATGATAATCGATCAAAAAAAGCTTGCCAATTTTAAATGAGCCATGAAATTGGAACACGGAATAAATATACAAAAGGCCCGTGTTAGAAGACTCGTCGTTGCGTCGTTGTCTCGTCGACGCACGGTAAAAGTGGCAACTCAATACGCTAAGCGCTTCTCAAGTTATCATCTGCGTCGTGATGCACATAATAACCATTATCACGCCAATTAAATATGTGCATAATTAATTGTTGATTCCGAAACTCTTTTTATTTACGTTTTTGGATGAATTCTGTCAGATAAGACCAATATAAGATGCAAAATGCTGTTCATAAAAGCTTTTCATTTTTGAAAAGCGGCTTCCTTGAAAAACATAACATAACATAACACGTTGGGTCAATTTTCCCGATGCCATAAGTCTGCAACGCATGTTGCGTATTTTCATGAGCATTATGGATGTCATTCTAACTTAAACCAACGCTTCTGATAAGTGAATGAATAGTTCAGCTGCCTGGATTGTCAAGCTGATATGCAGGTTTTCTAATTGACAAATAAGGAGAGATTTGAATGTTTACACAATCTCTTCCATATTTGCATACGAGGAATGATTCTAGGCATCATGTGAAACTCGTACAACCTACTGCCTTGTTGCCCCTATATACGTCGGCCTTAACTTAATGCCGGTGCTTATTTCCCATTTTCAGCGTGAAATCTAAGTCAAATACTGATCACAGAACCTCAAATGCAGGCCCTCATCACCCTTGTAGCCAAAATTAACGCTTTTACTGCCGGCGTAAAAAGGGTCCACTAGGTAGTTTGTACCAAAGAAAACTACTTTGACTTAGGTAACACAATAAACATAGTTTCCCTTAAAACAAATTTAGCATCGTCTTACCTACTGGCTGCATCTGTGTTTCCTTCAGTTTGTGACAAGGTTCTGTCGGTAAT
The DNA here is from genome assembly GCA_027575255.1 of Scolionema suvaense. Lineage (NCBI taxonomy): Eukaryota > Metazoa > Cnidaria > Hydrozoa > Limnomedusae > Olindiidae > Scolionema > Scolionema suvaense. Next base: position 3,143 of record JAOBRC010500897.1, on the reverse strand, counting down.
GCGTCTCCCATATTCATTGTAATAGATAATCAATACTTTTTAGTTTAAAGCACGATTTTTTTAAATTTGTACTGCTGTAGGGGCTCCATTGAAATTTTTCCTTCATATTTTTAATTATAATGGTGGTTGTCCCTGTGCATTTTAATTCTGACTACCATCACGGACAAAATATTTGGGCACATTACCAGAATACTTGTGCACTGATATTAAACTGACTACCTTTCCATTCTGAGTCCCCTCCCCGCTCTGAACAATGCTGCTTTCATGGCAGCATATTCTGCACACAGTGGACAAGCCAGAAAGGCATCTTTACATCATTCTTTCCGGGGGAGTAGGGGGGAAATAATTAGACTTTGCTTGATTTCGACCCAAGTGTCAATATATTTTATCCGAGATTATGTTGCACGATTTTGCAGCATGGCTTTGAAACACGAAATATATGCAGTGCCAAAGTTATTCTACAAGTAGGCGATAATGATATGAAAACAGAGAGCATATATGAACGATAAGAAAGAAAAGATATGCATGATGGCAGAGTCAGTCAGGAGAAACAAGAGGCAGGACAAGAACATTGACAATTTTCATTGTCTTGAACAGCTACATTCCCCAGCAACAAAGCAAAACATTCCTTTCAAGCTACAAAAACTCGTAGTCCATGAATAACCACAAGAAAAGTAAGACTTTTGCTGCATATCTGTACAACATCTGTAAACATCAAGAAAATCAGAACCAAAATGTTTCCATTTGCATAAGACAACAATATTTACAAGTGGCTACAACTGCCTGTAATCATATAAGAGTGTAAGACATCTGCCAAACAACGACCATGTGCTCTAAAGAGCAAAAAGAGAACTAGCAAAAGATATATAGATGCAAAAGATGCAGTCAGACTGCCCTGCCTTATACTCTGTGTCATAAAAAGAGAAGCAAGATGTAGAAGAAATGTCACGGTATGTTTTGTCGTCTTTTAAGTGCTGGCATCCAAAAGCTATAGCGACCTATTCAGGTTTGATGATTTAATACTCTGCAGTTCAATGCTTGAAGATTTTCGGTGTTCTGGTTTTCAAGCACTCAATTGATTGCATTTTACTGCAGCTTGAGACCTTCGCTACCCTTAAACGCACCACCCCTGCCTATAGCCCTAATTCATCTAATTTCAGCCCGTCCGTACGCAAGTTAGGCTAGCCAGACCATAAATAGCTAATGAGATAGCTATATATGCATCCACCATGTTCTTTTATCTATTTGGGGATTTCGCTGAGCTTTGATTTCATGTTCTGCTAGTTTTCCTTTAACTACCGTGTTCTCCTAGCTATCTAGGGTAGGTTGGCTACCTACTTACCTACCTATAGCTACCCTAGCCTAAGAAAAAAGTCTCAGGCCACGTCCTTGACCCAGTATTTCAATTCCTATCTACTGTTACTGGCAACATTTAACCTAAAATCAAGGACTGTACAAAGAGCCATGCCTATAAAGCTGCCATGGTCACAAACAGGCAAGAGTGAAGACTACAAAACTCCATGTAGTGGCTAAATGTCACTTTTCGAATTGTTTCCTCCTTTCCCCTACACATATCAATATTTGCCTACATATTTCGATATGACCGACCGTTGGTGCCCACTGTTAAGATTTAAGATGAAAGGCCATTATTTTAGTGTTTTAACATTTCCGACGGTGGGTGCCTCAGGCAGTGGGCGCTTATCATTATAAACTTAAAACGAAAGATCAATACTGATACCATTAAATGTTTCAAACGGTGTGCACCCACCGTGCACCAGCACAATGATAAAAAAGTTGCGCTTTTGACCCTAATAGCAGTTGCAATCCTGACGTTGGTACTGCAGAATTGTCTCTCAGTCCTACACAAATAAATTTATCTGCTGAAAAGCATCACCTCAAATAACGTAAAGACAAACTGAGTACCAAAAAGTGACAAAGTAGTACCTTGGCTAGCACTTGATTCTCTGTCTATGATTTTTCATGATGGTATCCATTTGCTTTGGCATGAAATCCATTGCCTGATCAATTACACGCGTCGAGAACTCCAACAAAGTCCTCTTCCAGCAATCTCCAAATTCATGCAGACTCTCCTGTGTGACCTTGTTTTGCAGGGCATCCTCTTTTCAACCTTTTCCCCACAAGGTAGAAAACGTTCTTTACAGGATTACAGTCTGGGGATCGAGCTGGGATGGGAAACACCCATGGGTTCGCTCTGCCCAAAGCCTGTCTAGCAATAGCACTGTTTTGGGACGGGCAGCCATCTTGCAAGAAAACACGGTTATGAATTTTTTTCCCATTGATGTTGTCTGAATATGGAATTGCTGCAACTATCCCTTTCCCGTGTGCAATGGCTACCATGAATGTCACCATCGTTCCAGCGACACTTTCTTTCTTGCCCTTTGCTGTACAATCAATCTTAAGGTCTCCCCCAACTTTCCTCCATGTCGGTGTTAGCAATGTGATGGCATGATTTCTGGGGTAGCGCTTATGAACCTTGCCCGTGCCATCCAGATAGAAGGATATTCAAGTCTGCCAAAAGCAACTTGGAAAGCGCTAACATCCCCTTGCAAACTTCAAGCCTGCCAGCAAATCTTCCTTGGTCAGTAGACCTTTTTTCCAACATTGTAAGTACCTATAGCCATGCCTGTTCAGACATCTGCGTAGTGTACGGTTACTGACAGGAAAAGTCAATGTGGAGCTCACGCACGTACATAAAGCGCAAGTAGATTCATGCTATCATAGGTATAGGATTTTACTTGGCCATGATCCCAGATTGTTCATCTACATATATGCACAATACAGTATTCAGAGATAATAGTTTCCAGACTTATTGATGAACCACTGTATGACACTTGTGTATCTTTTATAGCAAGTGATGTTCATCATTCTAGCATGCTATTTCTGGCGCAGAACGCTCTGCATACATAGTTATAACCCATTTACCCACCCACTCCTTATACTGTGGGGTAACCATTTGAGAACTTAATCAAGTGCACAATTATCAGCAAACATATCAAAGCTGGAAAAGGGAAGTTCATCCTTCTAGCATGCTATTTTTGCGACAGAATGTGCTGCATGCTTAGTTATAACCCCCATGCCCACCCACCCCTTGTTTTGCGGCGTATCCAAGTGCACTATTCTTA
>JAOBRC010500786.1:0-11568 GCA_027575255.1 Scolionema suvaense | reverse complement strand
CAAATTATTCTAGTCGCCGATGGATTTCGATGGCGCAAGGAATAATGTATTGCTTTCACAGGGGATCAAGGAGTACTAACTGTGCTTTTGGTTTCCAGTGACTTTGATTTTGTCTATGAGAGTCTACAAGAATTATCGGGAACAAATTTTCGTTCGCGCCGTAGGACTCTTGGGCGAACGCGGCGCGAATGATCGTTTCGTTCGCGCAATTTGCAGAAGCTTGTGAATCTCTCATATGAAATTAGCTATTGCTCTATCGATGGAGATAATGATCAATATTTGACTCTAGAATTTCAAACAAAAAATTTCTTTCTTTCAGTAGATGAGCATTTGCAAAATTTTCTCGGCAAATCTCCGATTGGCAAAAGTAAGTTCATTTAAAGCGCCCCTAAAATCGGACTCACAAAAATTAATCCATGCTAAAATTCATCCCCTTAATTCATGAATCAAGGTTGGCAATTGTTCTTGGTTTTTAACATTATGGGGTTTATTATTCGTAACATATCGTTGTGTAAATATTTATATGAATCCATCACAGAGTTTTGCCTTGAGCATAAGATTTTGAATGTTTATAATCTTCTCATCCGTTTTAGGTATATATAGTAGCAGTGTGAAGTTATTCTCCACCCATTTTGAAACTGCATTTTTTTCAAAGGAACACCATTTATCATAACCCAGCTACTAGCTACAACCTCCCAGAATTTAAGACACTTTGACTATAAAGAAAACAGGTGGAAAAAAATTAAGAAACAGCTGAATTCTGGAAACAAGAAATATCATTGTTTGTCTCACAAAGAAGTGAAACCTATTGCCACTTCCTTGAAAACTTTCGTCACATAAGAATCACTAGTGCAGCAGTTTTTATTTGGTACGGTTTATGCATTGTTTAATTGGTTCCGTTCTATGCATACTTTTCATTTTTAGCTAGACACCCAATATGAAACTTTCTTCTAGTAAAATATCCAAAATTTTAAGAAACTTTTGCAACTTGTGTGTTCTTAGTTTCTTGTATAAAAAGGGTGTATTTTTTACATGGGACTACGTAGTTCAATTTCCACCCGCTATTCTCCACCTATTTTCCACCTATTCTCCATCCGTTTTAAAGCTATTTTCCATCTGGACATTTTGAGCAGTGACAAAATAAAACTATTATCCACCTATTTTCAAGCTATTTTCCACCCATTTTCAAGCTATTCTCCACCTATTTTAAAGCCATTTTCCACCGGTCCTCATTATAAGTGGTGAGCGTATATTTAAAGCTATTCTCCACCTATTTTAAATATATTTTCCACTATTCATGTGCTGCAACTGCACTAGATGGAAAATATGTTTAAAATACATTTTCCACCTGGATGGAAAATACATTTTAAAGCCGCTGTAAAGGTAGTTTCCACCTATTTTCCACTCAGATTCTAAAGCTATTTTAAATCTGTTTTCCATACATTTCCACCCAGCGGAAAATACATTTAAAATGGCTTTAACTTTAGTGACAGTTGGGATAGATGCATGATTTGAAGCTGAAATTTTATATTTGAGTACTATTCGTGTGACTATAGCTGCTGACCACGTTACAGGTAAGTTGGAGAATGCGAAAAATTACTAAGTTTCCTGCTGTACCACCTTAAGGTGGTATTTAGATTTTTAACCCACCCATGGTTTGCAATTTACTGGCTGCCGGTAGCCGTTTTCATGGACTTTTGTGATTGTTTTACCTACACTCATGCTATTTCTGAGAATCACCCTTAGTTTGTGTCATTTATCTGGTGTACGTAATCAGGTTCTACATTATAATGCTTCCTGCTTTCCTGTTCTTTCGTCGACGGAAGTATAAAGGGAGACCAGCAAGTGTTCCCTGTCACTCTGGGATATTTTACACCGTTAGATATTGCTAACACTGGATTTTATGCTATTCATTGTATGTAGTGTTTTGCGCTTTCTTGATTGTGCTTGTACCATAGCTGTCTTACCCGTAAGCTGCTGCAGCAGCTGATAAGGTCAGGTGATTACACCCTGTGTCCTGTTTATGAAACTTTTGAGGGATGCTGACTTGCATATTTAGTTGTGTAAGAAGATCTTTATCTGGTAACAGTAAGACATAGCTGATACTGACCAATAGTTCTAGTTCAGGAGAAAAAGCATAGTTGAAATTAAATATCTGGTGAATGGTTAATCCCTTTGATTTGCTACGTAATTATTGTGATAATCTTGCATTGATTACATGTCTGCAAATATTGTGTTCCTTTAAACTTGAAATTCATGAAGTGAATTTATGGTATTCTTTAAAACAGAAAAGTAGGATCTCCATCACCTGAAGTCAGGAAGATATTAAGTGACAGAAAGAACATTCTCAATCACCAACATTGAAATGAGCTCCATTGGCACTGGGGTAAGTCATTGTCAGACTCCTACTGCACTGTCTCTCCCTAGCTGCTGTTTGCTTTCCTTTTTTGTATATGTAAGTTATTTTACCCTATTCCCGTATATAGGCGCCCCCCACTTAATTTGTTTCTGGTTAGTCCTGTTGACACAACCATGGAAAATCTGTTTCTTTTATTGGCGCTTTTTGTTGCCTGAAGGTCGATAAAGTGTTACCCTCTGCTTCGGACTACCATTTGATACTTGGAACCAGTATCCTTGTGTGGTTGAAGTTGTGTATGTTGTGTATGTTGAGCATGGGTTTCTGTGAACTCAGAGATTGATGAGATTTTTTCTTCTATGGATGATCTCTATTCTCTATTTTTACTATATTTGCTAGAGATCTCACTGCTAAGCACTGTTCATTACATCTGGCTATTTAATGCTTTCTTATTAAACGCATTTTAGTTAGTGCTTCCCCATTTTGTTTCTAGTATGACTTGTCAGCTCATCAATTCTCACCAGATGGACGCGTGTTTCAAGTTGAATATGCCAATAAAGCCGTAGACAATAGCAGGTTTGTCAGATTCTATGATGGATACATTGACTTGCAGGTCAGATATTGGCAAGTTATTGCTAATGCTTATTGATGAAGTTACAAAGTCAGACAAGCTACCAAAGGGAAGCAAGTTCAAATATTGAATGTGTGAATGATTTGTTAGCTTGTTCCACTGTCCTAGTGCACTGCACTTCATTTGCTTGTAGTTCTGTATTTGTTAGTTGTGCCATAATGAGGATGTTTATCCTGCTGAGTGCTTGGAAATGATCTATTGTGCATAGTGTCATGCTCTTATTCGGTACAAACTGGTGCTAATCTTGAAATTGCCATAGATACACCGGACATAAAACAGCAAATGGTTAACGAATCTTTTTAGACGAGTCCTATGGTAAAAAAGTAAGTTGAGTTGAATCACCTCACCTTTACTGAAAATATGGCCCAGCTACAGTTAATTGTTTATTGTTGGCAACATTTATGTAGAAAATAGCACTTTCATACTAAAGCTCAGCAGCAATGTGACGTAAGCATCCTTTTTCTGAGCTAATTGTAGAATGGTAGTGTTACGTTGGTCCACTGACTGCAGCGTCCAAAAAATGATCAACAGATCTTTGAAAAAAGCTGTCTTCTATTTTACAACAATGAAGAGCCATTCTTTGCAGTAATCTGCTAACATGACATTTCTGGTGAGCTTTTGAGTGGTTATTAGTCCTCGGAATTCACGACGGCATTTGGCAATGCCGTTGTAGTTGCCGTCGTGAGCCAGTTTCACGACGGAGCTAGAATTTGCCATCAATACTTTAAAAATACTTCTGATACAGCTTGCTGTCCATGAAGAACTGAGCATCTGAACTGGGTGCAACAGTATGATAAATTTGCTGTCAGAACAAAGTTGCAGGGACAAAATTATCCCACCTGATCTCTGGGTTGTTTATGCTTTTTATTCAGCTGCTTGCGACTGCATAGTCATGCTAAATCTGACTCTTATCTACCATTACTCGTTTTAAATCATTGTCTTTTCTTTGATTATGTCTTTAGATTGGGATGTAAATTACAGTGCATTTCTTGTCTTAATTTATTGGTGCAACACTCAAAGTAAAACTCAGTTTTTTGGCCATATATGCGTTTCTCGTTGGCTATAATACAGTATATTTCTCTTGTTAAGTGCCTCTGGCGCTCATTTTTTCCCATCAGCTACTGCACCTTTCTTTGCTAGCAAGAACTGCTTTGATGATGTTTTCCATGGCCACTCGATCTGAAGGAGGGGTTATTTTTTATCTAAATGAGCAATTTGCGGATTGTTCAGAGCTTGTGGAACTTGGATCTGAGGTCAATGGTCTTCTGCTTAACCTTTGCTACGGCAGTAATCATTCTTGGTTACGGTAAGTTTCCGTTCTGTCGGATCTTTGTGAAATATAGTTTGATGATCAGATGAGGTCCAACAGGCCTATCTCAGAATTGTGTCATTTTTGAACCCTGCACTGCCGAAAAAAATACCGCCGGCAAGTCCTGGCCATTGCCTGTTTTCGTGAATTCCAAGGGCTGGGTTATGCGAGACGAAAATGCAAACTTCTTTGAAAATGCCATCTACTGGGGGAGTACAGTCATTTTTGTTTTATTTGTGTAGTTATGTGATTATGCAACTTCGTCCCTTTAATTTCGAAGATGGGGGAGTCATTGCTTTAGTGAATACACTCTGTCAGACATTGATTCAAGTGGAGACTGTGAGCATGGTTATGTTTTGTGTTAACCTGACATTTTGATTTTGCTTCCAGTACTGCTGTGGCTTTACGTTGTAAAGATGGGGTTGTTTTCGGTGTCGAAAAACTGATTACTTCTAAGTTATACGAACCAACGACTGGCAAGAGAATATTTACCATAGACAGACATGTTGGAATGGTATGTTTTGTATCCATTTGTGTTGGTAGAAGTATTCAGCTATGGATGAGTTCACCATATTCAGCTATTATAGTTATTGCCAGGTATGTCTTTCTCAGCTGCTATACAGATATATTGCTCCACATTGGAAATACAGTCACAGAGCAAGGTGTTCTGTTATTCTTTATGTATGGAAAGTCTTGGCATGCATCATTTTTGGTGATCTTTCAACATGTGATGCCATGCAATTGGAATGATGGTCGCTTCCAGTAGATTCTAATCTCTCTTAATTTAGTGGTTGATTTCGAAAGTTTTGTATTTTATGAAGTTCTATGTGATTACAATCAGCTGTTGTTAGCACATTTTTGGGATCAGCCTATTTTGTGAATGCCGGATCAGTAGTTATTCACTTTCCTGCATGCCACTTCTCATCTCATATTATGATGCATAATGATTATTTGCTTGGTTAGAAATAGTTCACTGATGGAGCTTGAGGCTAATTTGGGAGGTCATGCATTTTTAGCCTTGTCGTTTATTTAGCTCAACGAGAATTTCAATGGCTTTTTGAGCTCCGCTTTAAATCCTGTGGGAGGCTGGGAACAACACAGAAGCACCTATTTTAATCAACAAACCTCCATGGTATACTTTTTGCATAGCTAGTGGTCATTAGTGAGGTTGCGAAATGCCAAAATCTGCGACACGAAGGCTGTTGTCATCCTGTTTCTAAGCTGGTCCTAGTGTTATCTCGCGGGTCGAGTTCCCTTGTGTTTAATGTGCAATGCTAACTTTCAAAATTAGCATTGTAGATTTTTCCACTGTATTGAGTTCAAAATGAAACAAAAACAAGATTTCGATTTGGCTCTTTGCTTGAAACAATGAACCAGAAATTCTAACAGCTGGGGGTAATACAGAAATTTTTGGGGAGCAGCGCTTCTTTTGGATGTTCAGAAGCTGTGACATTTTGAGCATATTTTCGTTGCACATCAGCCCCTGAGTGTAACATTCGAGTCCCTTAACTTACACTTACTTATGCTTCGTTTACCTATCCTTTTTTGTGTGAATGGCTAGTCACAGTTGTATCAGATTTCAGTCGAAGAACATGAGTGCCTACTACAACACACGTGTGCAATGAATCCACACGGAGGAAACATAAAGCGGGACAATCGTGCCATAGTAAAGTTAGCTAGGTACAGTACAGTGTCAAGATAATGTGGCTTCCGCCATTGCTAGCCAACGCGTCGCGAATAAAAACCACTCGCAGCAAGAGTCTAAATTTCATTTTGCAAGGGAACTCAGTAATATGTGATCGCCCACATTTGAAGAGATGGGTGTGAATCTGTTTGGCAATTATACGTTCCTCGCCACTCTGCTGCAGAAAATCAGAGATTGCATTGCCAGCACAAAAAGCGTTGCAAGCATGAAAAGTTACATGCACTAGATAAGTGGTTTCCTATAGTTCTGTGACAAACAGCTACTCACGCAACAGACTGCTGCTGATGATGCGTTGCGCCTCCTAGTATCTGCTGTGTTTAGCGAGTTCGGGAAAGTAGAAATCAACTAGTGCTCAATTTTAAGAGTTCAATAGCCCTTAGGAAAAGTTTTAGGAAGAGTGTTTTATACATGCTCACGGGTTCAGACTATCACCATAGTGATAGTTAGTCTGAACTGGATTTAAAAAGAATGAGCGAACGTTGAACGTCAGATAAACCATTGACCTTGCAGTGCAGCGGTATCAGATAATGAAACAATAATGCATTATTCACGTCGATGTGATTCAGAAATGGCGATTTGAAACGCAAGCAAGCTGAACTAAACGAAGACATATTCAATGCTAGCAGGCAAAAAACGAAACCAGATTTGGGCGCCGAGATTTGTGCGCCCAAAAGCGCTTCGTGCTGTCAAAAATGGTCTGTATTACGGCCTGAACAGTGTCATCAGATATCCACGTATAAACAAACTGCGTCGTAGATTTTATCGCTACCTCATTTCGATCTGCGACGAGAACGTTAGCCATTGGAACATTGAAAAATAGCATTCACGTCGTAGATTTTAATTTCGGAACCTCACTATTTACTACTACAGCTGCAACATGGTAGTGATGTGTTGTTGTCCTCATAGTTGCAAAATTCACAGCCTGAGGATTTTGATTTTGTTTGTAGGCTGTTGCTGGACTTATATCTGATGCTAGAGAAGTGAGTGACTATGTCATTTTATTTCTTTTTACCCAACTGAATTTTCTGATAGGGTAATAATGCTAGCAATGAACTCATGTTGTGCAAGACGAGTGTCACTGTCATTTACTTTAAAAAGCTGCTGCATGTCGTTATGCTTCTGTTCGTTTTATCAACAGAGGTATTTTCTGTTGATAGGAGGAGAGTGTCATGCTTTTACATGTCGCTCTCTTGGGTAGTGTACTCCTTCCAGTATTGCTAAGACACAATGTTCTACGTCCTTCATCACATGGTAATGTTTTGTGCTTTCTTCGTTTATTGTTATTCTGAATATATTTCTGGAGTTCTTTAAGTGAGCGCTATAGGTTAAGCTGTTGTTTGCTAGTTCCGCGGCATGTTGGTACCTTAAGGGAAGAAGTTTTTGTGGGAATTAATTTTCGCAGTCGAATTTTTCGGACATTTCGCGGGAATTAATTTTCGGGATCCATTGTAAACAAAGCATTTTGTGCGAATTAATTTTCGCAGCGGAACAGTTTTCATAAATTTTTGGGAACCTATTTCCCTGTCAAAATAACATTTTAGCGTGCTGTTCTTGTCATTGTAATAGATAGTTAATAGTACTTCATGGCTAATTGATAAAGAACGCATTATTTTAAAGAATTTTGGAATTTTACTATATATTTGTCGAATTTATTTTTGCGATTCAATGGTGGATAAATTTCACGGAATTAATTTTTGCGGTTGAGCGTTTTCAGAGGTAGCAAAGGGAATTTAATTTTGTGGATTTGCCTGAAAGTCTGGAATAGCAAGCTGACCAATTTGCTTGTATGGCTATGTGTGCCTGGAACCTCCACTTGCAATTCACTGTTGATAGCTAAAATTTAAGGCGAGTCAAAGTGGACTCTCGCACGCTGCATTTCGCGAGTGTACCGGTGTCAATTCCAATTTGCGTAAGAGATTAGGAATGTCAATAAGTTAGCAATCTGGTTGAGTAGCAGTGAACATAATTTGGCCGGACGAGGTGATCTATTATTTTCTCGAGCAGCAAGGGCTTACAGTAATTTCATTCACATGGCAACAGTAACCACCAATCTCTTGAGTTAGATGAGACAATGTTGCACAAGTGTTGGAAATGGCAGACTTGTGCGTGAGTCTGTTTGGACTCGCCATGCAACTGTCCGTGCGAGTCTTTTCATGAGTCAGACTGGCGGACTCGCATAGGATTTGAAAACCTGTGAACAGACTCTTGTTTGCATATTGCAGCCTTTTGTCATGTTTTCTTTGGTCAACAGTGGGGTCATTGATGATTTTTTATGTCACGTCTACTCAAGTATGTCGATACTTTGACTGTCAATTTTGGCCTCAACAGTATGTTGAGTTGAACAACAAGTCAGATGGTTGAGTTTTCATTCTCAAATAATGCGGTTGGGCAACCACTTTGTGGATGGGAGAGCTGGCATTCTCATTTTTCATGTAAATGATTTTCCATCTATGATAAGATGCTTGCTGGAAAAATCTGTTCTGTATTTTTTCTGCAGATGTAGGGGACAGCTTTGCTCTTTTCTGGCATGGGGGAATATTGCTGTTTGTAGGAGGGTCTGTGACCAAAGGGACTTCTGTTATAGAGGGTGAAAGCTTGAAGGAATTGTGACAAATGCTGGTAATGGCTAAGAACCAGCTGTCTCTAAGGAATTCATTTGCTTGGATGTATGCAATCTATGCATTTAGATTGTCAGCTAAATGAATTGGTTGTTTCAGACATTGACTAATATAACTGATCTGTGTGGTGAAATGTGTCAAACTGTTAGTTGTACCCAGTGTTTACAGGGTGCAACAAATACGCATTTGTGCGTTCGTACGAACGCAGCAACCTAGTTTTATCTCCGAGGCGAACGCCGCAAATTTTAAATCCGTTCGCCGACAAACGCCTGCCGTTTCCCAGTGGTGTTCGCTGAAGTTCTTCATCGATGTCTTTTCTTGGGTAATTAATTGCACTATGTTATAAATCTGGTATCAACTGATGAAGATCAAATACCAGACAGGTGGCTCGATCGCCCTGCTAATTGCGTGTGTAGCGATTCATGCAATTCTAGCAATTCAAGTTCGATCAAATCAATAAACACGGATACCTTCGCAGCGCTGATTTATCCAACTATTCTGTGGTACATGTACTAAAATGCATGCGTGTGTCAATACTGCCGTGATATAAGCTGAGAGACGTCCTGCAGGTGTGGCAAAACAACTGTTCTGCTTTGACATATTCAAAAATTACCGGATGACATTTATCACTTATTTCACCAACATGCCAAATGATCAGCAGTTTCCAAACAGGCACATTGTCGTGGAACCAGCCATTTATTTGCGCATGATCAGATACAGAGATGTTGATACTTTCTCAACCTGTTTACAAATCACTCGCAGTGCAGCTGACGTTCTATCAGATAAAAATCCCTGTATTGTGTGATAAGAAAGTACGCGTGTCGAATTGCGTTTTGTTTCTAAATGTGGGATCTTTGATCAGACAATCACGCATGCGCAGGAACGATATGATCGATTTTGAACACCTCAAGCTTTCTGTAAGTCAAGGGATCTACCTCGTAGTACGTTAAGAGGCTAAGTAATCATTGCCATGCTGGTAAGCTCATGCTTACCGCATGGCTTATAGTCTATCCAGTGCGTAGGAAAGTGTATGTTGTATTTTGGGAGGGGAGAGCAGGAGAAAATGTAGATTTCTATCAAGTCATCAATGATTGGTGGAATTCAAGTGGTTGCATTGAAAGCGACTAATCTAATTATTTGTCGCATGGCTTAGATGAATGTGCGTCTTGAACGCCACGTGGCTGCAACTTACAAAAATAACCATGTGCTCTTGAGTCCTGTGATGCAACTACAGTGTATTGATGCATTGATGTGATTGGTTTTTTTTTGCCTGAATTGGAAAAGCCAGCATGGCATTTAGTGACAACTATTCCTAGTAGTATGTAAAGGCTGCTTTTCACACGGAAATCGAGTCTCCTGTTGCTGGGGTTCATGTAGTTGAAACGTCACCCGATCCTTTAGAAAATTCTTTTGCGTAAGTATTTCTTCACAGACTATAAACATTTAAAGCATATGTGGTTGAAAGAATGCAAAAAAAATGACGAACTCCTCCGATTTTCAAGGAGTTCATCGAAGAACGCCCTAAAAAATCCATTTGTTGCACCCTGGTTTATCTCATCATCTATGTCTCAGCGGAGGTTATCATTCTTGTGCACATTAATTGAGATGTTAATTTTGTTCATTTGCTTTTGTTCGCTAAACATGAACATACATGTACAGTTGCTTCTGATGATAACATTGGTGTTTTCTTTTAGCTTTGTAATGTAGCACGTGAAGAGGCGGCTGACTACAGATCAACTTATGGATCACCTATTCCACTACCGGTATGTGGTGAAACTTGGTGGCTTTGAAGTTCTACATTGTGTTGTGTTATGTGTTTCCTTTTTTGTGTTGTAGTAGGACTGGCCTCTGTGCAGGGTCTGGATATCTCTGATATCCCTTCAAAGTGGAGCTATCTACGAGAGGAAGAAATCTGAAATGCTGACTACCCTGACTTTTTTTATTGCGTGCAAAGTAACCTGTCCTGATAAGTTTGAACTGTAATATAGCAGGTTGCAGACACTGCAATATACTTCAACTCATTGATGATTTGGAGGTAGATATATCATCACCGGAATGATGATAGGAGTAATGTCATTTTTATGTGCAGATTTGTGCAGAGGAAAAAATATATAATATATTAACCCTATTTTTATTAAGGGTCAGACGACCCCCACATTCTGTTAGGGGGGAGGTAAATTTACCTCGATTTTTGAAATGCGGTAGAAACCAAAAAACAACTGGTTAAAGCACGAACTATGTATAAGATGTCGGTTTAACTTATGTACTTCAGAAAAATGTTAAAAATTTAGTCGTAACGTGACCAGGTTGGCTGACATAAGCATTTTTCCAATGACGTCATCGGATTTTCATGATTTTCTTTAAATGTCAAAATGTCAGGAACTACTCTTTGAACAAAGCTGGCTGACCACTCATTTTGTTTAGATCAATGAATCGAATTCAGAGGGGGCAACAAAAAGTATTGGTAGTGCATAATTAACGATTCTCACCTAATTAATTGTGCAAAAACCTTCGAAATGACGTTGCAATGCTCAATTGTCATAAAAATGAGGGAGAATATTCCTGTCAGCGATACCTATATAACTTGAGTCCACATTTGAAGTCAATTGCTATTCTAGAACAGTAGTTATAAAGAATTTCATTTTTGAGCATTTTGTATAGGAAACAAAGCGAAATTTCTACGAACCTTCCACAAAAGTCTCACAACTTTTGACAACCTGGTCATGCAACCATAAAATTTTCAGAGATCTTCTTCAAGAAATTTTGTTCATAATTTAGGAAGATTGACGCCTTTGGCACCCATTTGCTTACTTCAATTTAGCTTCTACAAAAGTGGGGGTAAATTTACTTCCCCCCAATAAAGTAGGGACACCACCATCCGTAAGGATTAGTTACTCAGGCATTTTGTCTGTTACCATCATCTCTCTTATCTTCTCCCGTAATGGGCTT
>JAOBRC010500675.1:0-11569 GCA_027575255.1 Scolionema suvaense | reverse complement strand
GTTTAGATAATTTGGGTAGTGCCCCAGTGACATCATGCATAATTATTGGCAAGATGACAGCTGCTGGACTTTGCCAACGTTTGGGGTTGAATATCTCTAGAACTACGCAAGCTTTCGTCATGAAATAAAAACTGTGTATCATGTTTTAATGAGTTCTATCATCTGTTAAAAAATCATTTTGACCAATGTTCCCCGTTAACAAACACCAAAGCAGGTCAGTGGTTTTATGAGAAGATCAACAAGTTGTTACTTTGCTCAACAATCCAGAGATAAATAGATGACCTAGTCAGGAGCTTACGAAATACATTTGATGCTACTACAATACACAATATATTTCCAACTGACACACATATCGAAATACTGACATCGGAAACAAATAAGAAAAGGCAATCCAATTGTGGAAATTTGGACACTGAACACTTTAAGAAAATTAGATAGGAGCATTGCTTTATTTTCTTGCGAGAGTTACCAAACAAATATGAAAATGGATGACCAAGAGAGTATTACAGCTCCTCATTGGCATGCTCAGTCCATCTCAATATCAGAACACTAGACTCAAACTATGACATAACTAAATATGTTTAATGGGCACTATGTTTTATTCCCAGTACTGCAAATAGTTAACTAACTGACTAAAGTTTTGGACAATCATATTTCCAGCAGAAATTTTCGATGAAATGCTGAGAAATTTCAAACTTATCCTACTAACATATAGCATACAAAGAGAAAAGATAGAGTTTCAGCATGAGCAATGAAGGTCGAAATCCAGGGCCACTTCATTGATGTTGCTCATAAACTGATTACTTCTGCAGTAGGGAAACAAGGGGAACATCAAACGACATGCCATTTGCATTACTTATAATGACCAGGTTTTGTCATCTTTCATTTCAATTTCCATGTTTAGGAAGGTATTGATGAGACACCAAAAATCAACTTGTATGAGAGTTGCTTTCAAGTCATTGCACAAGATAATTTGACATTCTAGTTGAGTCACTGCGAAGCCTCTTCATGGTGGCTACATGAACATATTTTCTTTTATCTCACAGCAAAATATAGGATATTGTACTCACTTTCTATATTCTGAGACTACTTCAGACTACAAATGCTGTTGAAGCTACACCTTCATAAATTTTCTTGATAAAAAAGCTGAAATATCATGACTATAGTCAGAATTTGCTATTCATTCTATAACATGCTCTTAAACAGTTTTAAGTCCCTTTAACTGCTAATGTTATGCAGCATGATAAAAAATTAGCAAGATCTCACGAAAACAAAACCAAGGCAAAGCTACTAATTATGCTATGTATCGTAGCAACAGCTGGAAAGAGCCCCAAGATTCAAATTTGTTTATTGCATTCTGCACAGTATGAAAGCAGGTGGCAAAGCCCTCTGCTGAATAGGGTATTGAATTTGTTTTGACGTAGCAAATTGCACTAGTGTACTGAAGTGAGCAGACTGTGAGAGAAGCTAACTTTCTCGAGCAGTCTGTGAGCAGGCTACTAATGGCAACCATAAACTGCAAACTATGCGTAGATTAGAGAATTCACTGATAGGAAGTGGCAGCCACCCACGCACCACGACTTGCGACCTGGATGTAGCTTTCAACATGTTCTATGGCGTCAACACTCAGCTGACAGCCGCCAACCTAATAATTTATGTACAATTCGATAAGTACTATATGTAACATAATCTTACAATCACTCACAGATCAAGACACAAAAACTCACTCATACACACACTGGTGCACTCGCTACGATCCTATCACACCTGCACACACATACTAATACTAAAAAATACAACATGGATAAACGTCACAACAGACATTCACAGCATGAGCACGGCAGTGACTTAATTCGCGGTTCGCACAAAGAAGAAAAGGCAGGATGAACCATAGCTAATGTTGACTGGGTTTACCAGAGAGACTGAAACATCATTATAAGGTACTCTACATACTGTAAGGTAGTTCATTTTTGCGGATTAATTTTTGCAGAAGGAATTTTTGCAAATTTGGGTACTTTTCGCAAAAATTAACACCGCAAAATGCATAAAATCTGCCACTTGCAAAAACTAGTTCAACAGAAGTAATCAAAATTCAGATAAAGAGAAGAGAAGATCAAAGAAACAAAAGACAGGTAAATATGACCACAGTCTCAGGCCCCAAGCACTTGTCCTAACGATCACATTCGCAAAAATCAATTCCGCAGAAACCATCAACGCATGCCATACGGAAAAATAAGTTCCGCAAAATATTTTCGATTTGTCCCTCATCAGTCGCAAATAAAAGTTTCACAAAAATTAATTGCCTAAGGGTGCAATACTCCTCCCTGTTCATGATCTGACCAACCATGTATTTTTTTACGCCTAGGTTAGGATACCGATCGTGGTGATGAAGGTGATACAATCTCTTTGAGCTATTTACCTAAACCCTATATGATGAGGGCATTTCTGAGCTTCAAAAATGCAGAGGAAGGCTTTCCCCCGCCCCTCCCCCGCCCCTCCCCCGTCTTAACTTCTGTTTCAGAGCAGCTGTAAGCAGAAACTTGGCAGGCAGTAGCTTTACCTAGAAAGAATTCAAAAGCGTATATGTATTACAGTTTCTCAAGCCCGGCTTCTTGAGATATGGTGTCACATGTTACCACACGACCAAGTTTTAAATTTTCAGGAGTCTTCTACCTTTTTTAGAAAATTTGCCTCAATCATGCAACCCTTTGACCTGAAATATGCCAAATTTGGTCATAATACGTATCGATAAATTCTACGAGAGCCAAATAAAGCCTGGCTGGCTAAATGGTTCCAAAAAATGTTTTTGTTGACATAGACGGGGGGAGCCACCCTCTGCGTCAGATAGGGTTAATTTAAATCCTCTTGATTTATCCACATGGCACATTCAAATTCTTTGCGATCGATGATTTATAAAAATAAGTTCTGTAGAATTTATTTCAACACTATCTTTTCTAATTTACACCAGATAAAGAAACTGAAAAGTGAGTGTCAGCATTCTGCTGGCCAGGGTAAATGTAGTGAATGGCAACTTCCACTGTCGACCTTCCAGCAGAACACCACAATCTGTGCCCTTTGAGTAGGTTTGACTAAGATGCCCTAGTAGATAGTCTTAACACGAAGGAGCTTAAAAAATCCAGCCAAGAAAATCAATCGTCAAATTTATCCATTTCTCTGAAGAAACTTTAGTGCAACATGAAAGTAAAGGATGCAGCCACAACGGTCTCCTGCTCCTTGTAGGCAGCAAGAATTTCACATCCCGAAAACTGAATCGTAAAAAGTTTTCTTTGTGCATCCCTAAAACAAGTCTCTGCAAAAGCCTCTACACCAAGAATGACAAAGTATGACTGCTCACTTACTCAGATATGTGAACGAACAATGGCTTTTCTTCATCATCAGGCTTGACAAAACCGTGTCCCTTGTCCCGGCAAAATGAAACAATTGTTCCGTGTTGCAAATCGCTTTCACCAGCAAGACGAGAACTAAAATAAATATGAAATCATGATCCTAGACACCGTTATCTTATTTGGGTGACATATAATTGCAAATTGGATGATCTACACAAAATGACTTCACAAAGGACCAAAATGCACAACACACCTGTCTACAGCTGCGGAATGTGCATGCATGCATAACTGAGCTATGCCATAAGAAATCCTTACCTTAAATCTTATCAGATAGATTCAGGATTGCAATCCACAAAGCGTAAATTTATCTGCAGTATGACACGGAATCCTTCTTAGAGGAGAACTAATGGGTGTGCACATTTTTTTAATATGAAAGATAATCAGAAGAAAATGTCGTCAGCACTAATTTTTAAGGTCAGCGATGTTTTGTAGATATGATTTTTCCTAAATTATAATCGTCGCGCTCGTCGCCATCTTGGTCGGTATTTCCACACTGAGCTGTAGAAAATTGCCACAGTTTTCCATGGACCGGCTATGATCGAGACGTTGAACCCGCCCTACGCTAAATCCGAAGAACAGATTTACTAACCCTCAGCAACATTTTCATTAATCATGAGTACCAGCTAAGGAAAGAAGAATTTTAACCTTCACTATTTATCCTACCTGTTCTCGTAGCTTTCTATAAAACTAGGCCTTTCTTGATTGTATTTAAGAATATACCAATTCATGCCTAGCTCTATGATTATAAATATCAATCCACATTCCCAACCAAGTCCAATCTTAACTTTCACCCAACTACATCTACCAAACCACACATACAAATTCACAAAATCACGTTCATAGATTGGCACCAATATTCGACTATGGTATGGTTTCTTCAATCAAAGCTGACACAAATAATTTGACCTACTACATGAATTATCATTCTTCGTAACATTGGCATTACTACGTCATCAAATCTATCGTTAAGACAGGCCATAGCAAATGTAGGTTTCACGCTCGACCAAAAAATTTTTTCTTGCTTCTCTGTTTACTCTCTGGCAAGTAGTCGATGCAGGAGCACTGGTGAAGTGAAGATAAGAAACAGTAAATTTGTGTTGCGGGAAGCTATGTTCCAAATCTATTTCGCATGAAGTGGTAGCTTCAATGTATCTTGTTTGATCATTTTCTGATCGTTACTTTGGAAAGAGAAAAGCAGGACCATGTTTATTCCACTTTTGCGTAAGAGGATTGTTCGCGCTCAACATTTCGTGCAGTTGGTTTTTCTTTGAGGAGTTGTTTTGCTGGAGCCGCTTCGATGTTACTGACTTATCACGATACAAGCACCCAGACCTTCATCTCACACTGCCGAACCACCAAGATGGCGACGAGTGTAGCTTAAAACTGACATAGAAATGAAGTTATGACAGGGTAAACAAAAGGCAATAAGGAACAAAACTGCTAGGAAGGGTATCTTCATGCATTTTGCTAAACATTTGAGCCATAAATTGTTTCTTGACATCAGCGAGGTTTCGCAAGCTAAATCTGCGACAGTGACATTACGTAAGCACGTTTAAAAGTCGCGTTTTCAATCGATTGCTCTAGGGAAACCCCACCATTCTCGCCATTCTGCAACGTTGATTTACCAAAACAACGTCGCAGAAATGGAGGACAACGTTGTAGAAATCTGGCGAAGCGTTCGAATGACGTCAACGTCATCGTCCTAGAAGTGATTTGCGAAACCTCACTATTAGTTCCCCCGTAAGCTTCAAGCTCTGCGGTACTCCGCATTTAGCCATATTATCGGGAAAAAGGATTCTAGACGGTGTAGACCTCTGAATGGTCTACATAGTATATACTTATCCAAGTCTGTGTAAAATAGAGCTGTTCAAGGAAAGAAAACAATCTGAATTTGATGATAATACACAACATATCCTGCGGTCAACTATAGAATGCTTACGATGGGACGAACCCATTCACACCAATGACATCTGAGTACAACATATAAAACCACGGAGAACACGTAGCTCGAACTGGCGAGACCAAGTCGTGCACCCTATCCCAAAGCAACAGGCCACACAATTTAGCATGGCGTAAAAAACCATGTGTGGCATCAGGCACTCGAGTCAAAACCAAGAACTTCTGATAGTGGAAAAACGATGAACAAATAACACAATATGAATCGTGACTAACATAACCTGAAGTTGTGAGTTGAACGCAGAACCATTAACACCAGAGAGCGGTTAACTCTTCTGTTTTGACAGGGTAATGTAATCTGTCGATGAAATAGACAGAGACATGCAAACCAAACAAACCAAAGGACGTGCCCCCTGCTGGGTGAGGGCTCTGTAAAATGTACACCCCGGTTAACACAGTACTGGTCATCTGGGCACCAGCACTTGCGACTCTGGTTGTGGCCTTAAACATGTTTTACAGGCGCCTAACACTTAATAAGTGGCGCTACATTTATATTCTCAATTCATTATGATTATCCATGGGGTAATTACGATAAGATCTCTCTTCCTACCAGACAAATTCCTTGTTGCACAAAAAGGCAAATACACTTTCGTTAGAGTTCTCTCGATAGAAGGAAGGCGGACACCTTGAAAAGCCTTTAAAGCAATATACTGCTCTAAAACCATATTCCACTTGGTGATAGATCTTGCATAAGCATGAACACTGGCGTCTTTAGCACCAGATCAGGTCCCATCAATGTCAAACTAAGATCCATTGTATAAACTACGGGTTACGCCCTCCGTAACACTTTCAGCCATGCTGCCCAGTATCAATTACACTTTATAAGTCCTGAGCATGACTGAGCATTGCAACTGCACTTGATTATTGCTTACTGATCTCCGGCACGTGAAGTTACAAGTTTATATGTTTCTTTTCTTTCCTCCTCTATACCCCTGAGCACATGGCCTCTCTCCACCTCGTGCCTTGCAAAACATTATTTTGCCCGGGAGTATACATAGACGTTCTATGCCATTAAATCTTGACGGATCTGCATGAATCTATGACAGAGCCCAAAATTTGAATAGCAACATCCGCCTCAGAAAATCGTGCTCAGACAATCACAAATTTTTAATGTCAGCTTGCCGCACAGACAGAATTCACATGGAGAGGAAAATGAGTTGTAGGAATGGATAGTGAGAATCTTTTCCAGCTGAGTTTTGCCATGTTTCAGAATTTGACCATGAAAGGAGATAAATGCATTTCCCAGCTTTTGTCACGGCCCTCTGACTTTGCAAAAATATAGACAAAAAGGAAGGCACATTTCCGCAATACCACTGGGAACCATAAGAGCTCTAAACCCAGGAGCACTCAATCTGAAGCAGTGAAAGTTGGTGGAGCTTAGCAGATAGTTAGAAAGCTGCAGAAATGCCCTGAAAGCCTAACTGAAATGATGTGGGAGGCACTTTCTCCAAGAAAAATGAAGAATTTGTGATCATGTTTTATTTCCTGTCTTTTTTCAAGAACAAATATAAGAAGTGAAAAGTTTCTGTGGAGAGCAAAGTTACAAAAAGCTTCTTCAGAGAATATATTTTAAAGCTGTATCTAGAATAACAAAACAAACCCAAAACAAAAACAGCAATAGAAAAGCTTTTCCTTGAATACGTAATCACATTTTTGTTCTAGTGTCTGATCCGCTCTGGACATGTTGGACTTAAATGAAACTAGTTATCTAGAGAGAATAAAAGTGACACAATCTACACATTCGTACAAGAGTACACCTCCTACAACCCCGATTTTCAAGAGCACACAGTGGATGACGACTATTATGCAGATCATGACCCACTTCTCTCATGATCTACATGGCTCTAATCAACAAATTAGACCCACGTCGCGTGGCTCCAGTGATGAAAAGCCAGGTTATGGCAAATCTTTTCCTATTGCATGGTGTAGAGGCATTTACTCAAAACCCCAGGAAAGGCCGAAATCCTCTCACCAGAGCTGGCAACCCGAGACGATGTGAATCCATTAATTTGATCAAAGGATTGCCCAGATAAATCTACGCATAGTTACAACACATATGGTAGCGAAGTAGAACTCTTTCAAGATGATTTCAACTACCCATCTAATGTGAAAACCCTAGTTTCTGAAACATGGAACTCTGCTGTGCTTGACTGTGGTGCCAGTAAAACTGTTTGTGGAAAAGCTTGGCTTGAGATGGACATATCCTGCCTTGATGATGCTAACCGTTTACAAACAAAAACTGCTCCTAGTACCAACACATTCCGATTTAGAGATAGTGCCAAGATCTCATCACTTCAAATGGTCACTGTTCCTGTTACTCTTGGTGAAATATGCGACGCCATCATTACAGATGTTGCCTCTAATGACGCAACCCTTCTATATAGTGCATAGTGACACGAAAGCAAAAACAGCACACCAGCTTCACAAACAGTTTGCTCATCAACTTGCTGATAAATCAATTAAGCCTTGAATTTCAACACTGGATTGCCGTTAATGGAAACTCCCAAGAAATTTCTTACCAACAACGGCGGAGAGTTTGCCAATGAGGAGTTTATAAAGATGAGCGAAGGTATGACTGTCAGAGTCCTAACAACAGGAACAGAATCACCCTCCTCAGATGGTCTTGTTGAATGCCATAATCTTACATTAGCAGAAACGCTGGATAAAACTTTGGAGGGTTTAGGCAGTCACCTTTAGGTAGCTTTGGCTTGATGCATTAATGCAAAGAACTCTCTCCAAAATGTGCATTGTTTTTCTCTCTTTCAATTAACCCTTGGTTCAAATCCCAACATACCAACAGCAGATTCTGATCTACCTCTTGCACTGACACAGACATCAGCCAGTAAGATGATCTGTGACAACCTTCAAGCCAGTCACAAAGTCAGAGACGCATTATTGCAAGTGAGAACTCAGAATGAATTTGAAGGGCTTTAAACAACAATATGCAAACATATAGTGATAAAATACAAAATACATGTCTGGCGATTCTGCATATTTTAAACGGATGTCTGAACGATGGAGGGGCTAAGGCACTGTACTGGGTCAAGATGGGCAACAGGTCCTTATCAGATATAGCAGTTGCTATATTCGAGTGCACCTCTGTCGTGTTGCTCTTAACCGACAACCGCTGGTACCTATTAAACAAATAGACTCCCCATCTCCTTTGAATCATTATCCTACATGTATTGACCAATCTGACCATGAGACCTCAGACAGCAATCCTGAAATGTCCTCCGTGAATGCTGCACCACCAAAGTCTGCTTGTTTCCAGTTCTTCTCCTGTCTATCATTTACTGGAGAATGGATCTGAAAGTGGGAATTCGTCAAGCAGGTGTCCTAATGAAACAATATCTAATGACCCGTAAGCTAATACATCCACGCAACCACCAGACTCTAAGATAACAATTGAGTTCTTACTTAATTAACACCACTACACTAGATACTTCAACTTCAGACACAGTTTCATCTCAAATACCCTGAGTTAAACTATCAGATTTAAAGTACGAAAAAAGTTCATCTTATGGATCAGATTCAACACAACCACCCCAAGAAGCACGCAAATCCAGTTTCAACCTAGTGATGATGACAAATGGATTCATTATAAGGTTAAGTCTCGTACTGGAAAAGCGTCCGGGAAGTATTCTAATGCTCGAAATGTTGGATACGACGACGGAATATCTGGCCACATTGACCTTTCAAGGAATATGTCCCCTAGGAAGGTCTCAGATCCCGATGAAGCTGACATATCTTAGAACAGCTCCTCAGGGAATTCATCAGATGAGACTCTTGTTCCTGCCCTTGCAGACATTGTAAAAACTAAACATCATGCAGGGAATCCTTTCAATGACCTGTATTCATCTGACCTGTTCCTGAAACTAATACTGATAAGGTTTGATTGCTCCGAAAACATGTGTATTGGCTTGCTGCTGCTAGTAGGTACCGGTACCTTTGCGCCAGGGAAGAGCTGGTGAAATCGCGAGCCGTGTCCAGCACCACTGATTAAGCTCTGTTGCTGTGGTTTGACCATGCCTCCCCGTAGAGTAGATGGACGCTCACCGCACATCATAGCTACGGCTGCCACTATGCTGAAGTAAGCCTCTGAACTGATAGGATGCTAACCTTACTGCTGTTACTCTTAGAGGTGTATTGTTGTGTTACTTACCAATAGGTATTAGTTAAGTTGTACAAGTTGAGCGTTCTCGTGCGTGGAGTGTATTGTGTGAACGATATATGGCGCTGCAGGTAGGATCTACCCACAAGTGACAAGCAGAGTGACATTCATATCAAGCCGTCCACAGACCAAAGCTCACCGACAGGAATTCCACAGGGACACCTCACAGGGACCCACGAGACCATGGACGGTCAATCAGGCTTGGAGCAATCGTTGGTCGTTCAGTTGATGCAGCAAATGATTGCACTGCAACAAGAAAATAATGATCTCTGTCGATATCAGCTTGGAAGTTCTGCATCGTCACGCAGATCAGTCAACGTGACGAAGCCCAATTGCCCGGCTGCCCTGTCATAGAGGCTGATTCTTCGGATAGCGATTGAGCCCCATTTCTGGATGCTTGGGAACGCTATAAAGAGGTGTGCCACCTGACCAATATATCAGAGATCCGAAATGGGCTGCGGTCATGCTGTTCTGTAGACGTCAAGAAGCTCCTATTTGATCTTATCAGTGCTGAAAGCCTAAAATCAATATCCGAGCAACAACTGCTGGCGAACATCAAGTCAGTGTCTATCAAGAGTCTACAAAAGGAAGTTCACCGCTAAACATTCCATTCAATGCACAAATCGGAGGGTGGGTCCGTCACCCACTTTTTGGCATGACTGAGAGCCCAGACAAATTTTTGCGTATTTTCTGTGCCCTGTATCAGTACGTACTCAACTGAGCATCGTGTAAGCTACACTGAGGACATGATAGCAGGTCAACTGATAGCAGGATTAGCTAACACCGGCCACCAAACGAAGGTCCTTGCAGATGCAGCTACCTTAGTCACCCTTCAGCAGAAATTTGATAAATTGGTCAGCCTTGAAACTACAGACAAGTCTACAACTCGCCTCCACACTGCCGGAGTACCAAGGATGCCTACTTCAGCCGCAGCATCAGAGTATAAGCACATGCAAACCAAACCAATTACTATCCTATGCTAGATCTTGGACAAACAGATTTTCAAAGACAAACGCAAAATTGACGTAATTAAAAACCTCAGGAAGCACCTGGTCATTCTCAAGCCTGATAAAGGAAATGGTGTAGTTGTTGTAAATTCAGTGGATTATTATAACTCTCTAGACCAATTATTTCCGAACAATTCTAAGGTCCTGGGCGCACAGAGATAAGAACTTTGACTAGGCTGTGCGATTTTCGACTATCAACCTGCGACCTTTGTTCGAAGAAGAATAGGTCGTTACTATTCAGCATTCCATCTGTGCGCCCAGCAAAATTCGCTAGTCATATTTCGCAAAGTTTTCTGACTAAGTTCAAAGAGCGCCGAAGTGGCTGTTTCAAACGTGACTAGCTATGACTAGGGCTGATAAAATCAAGGTTGTCAAAAGAACTCCTGTGATAAAATCAAGATAGCTATTTGAGGCCAACCATTTGTATTGTGTATGCTACTGTCCCATGAGACAACAGCAAACTAAGGCAACAAAAGATATACTTAATGAAGCGAAAGCTGCTTTCTTCTGTGCGCCCGGCAAATCGAGCGGTTCTCTATTCAAATTTAGTCAGATTTTCAAACCAGTACAAAGTGTTCCCACGTGTTTTTCTGACTATCTCCGACTAGAGAAAGTCAGAGATCTGTGCGCCCTGGACCTAAGTTAACACATCTCGATGTTGATCCTACTACAACGCATCTCAAATCAGTGCAAAAATACCTGAGAAGCCTCCGAATCGCGGTGAATTATCTGAAGATGAGTATAAGTGCATGCGTCCTCAGAATGCAAGAATAGCTCGTGAACATGATCTCCCAAAGATCCACAAGCCCTATCAAAATCTACCAAAATTTCGACCAATAATTGATACAACTGGTTCTAGTCACTATTGCATTGGTCAGTTTTTGACAAAGTTACTGAATCCACTTGCACATAACGAATTTGCATTAAAGGATTCTTTTGACGCTGCTAATTGGATCAAAGAAATTCCACAGCATTTTCTTGATGAAGGATACGTATTCATTTCACTTGATGTTGAGTCATTGTTTACT
>JAOBRC010500564.1:0-11570 GCA_027575255.1 Scolionema suvaense | reverse complement strand
AAATTAATGATCTATTTTGAAGCGATTGCCAAACGCAGTGAACGAACAATTGTGCGTCGCATGTCCCCAACAATACCGAAATGCATTGCGCATTGCATGTTTGGATTAATCGCGATATGGTCTATTTCTTGACGTGACCACGGCATACCTATGTTTTCTCTATTATTTTATTATTTTGTTGGTTTTTTCGCCCTAGGTCGGCCCAGTTTGCCAACTCAAAAATCCGTGCATATATGG
The DNA here is from genome assembly GCA_027575255.1 of Scolionema suvaense. Lineage (NCBI taxonomy): Eukaryota > Metazoa > Cnidaria > Hydrozoa > Limnomedusae > Olindiidae > Scolionema > Scolionema suvaense. Next base: position 11,333 of record JAOBRC010500564.1, on the reverse strand, counting down.
AGATTGTACTGACATTTGTGAGTCACCAGGATTTATCTGCAAGTGTTGGAGCAAATTCACTGGCAAATTGTGTGATCAAGGTAAACATGTTCTTTGGTCCATATTCGCTCCTTTATCAATAGTGCTTTACTCTTCAGAAGATAGTCCCTCTTTGAAAATTTTCCCAAATATTTCACTTCTCTTCGATAGAACACAAGTAGCAAACGAGCAAAAACGTGAACGCCAGTAACACGAATAAAACACATGTGGAATACATGTGAAAAATGTGAACACGAGTAAAACACAAGCAGAACAAAAGTGAAAAACGTGAACACGAGTGAACACGAGTGAAACACAGGTGGACACGAGTGGAACATAGGTGCGACACGGGTGAACAAAGTGAGTAGAAGTGGAAGGCAAGTGGGCACGAATGGATAGAAGAAATCTTATGTGGAACACAAATGGAACATAAGAGGAAAAAGTGAAACACACAACTGAATACGATTCATACTTGCAAGATTTTATAGTTTGATAAAAACATTGCTACGCAAGAAAGTATTTGTCAATTTATCTGTTTCCGTTTTGACAACGCGTGCAAAATAAAATCTTGCAAGTATGACGCGTATTCTGTTGTGTTTCACTTTTTCCACTTCTGTTCCATTTGTGTTCCGCATATGCTTACTTTTATCCACTCGTGTCCACTTGCGTTGCACTATCGTTCATTTTATTCGCCCTTGCTGCCCCTGCTGCACCGAGTTCCACTCGGTTTCACTTTGTTCACCTATGTATTACATATGTTCCACTCCGTTTAAGCTTTTTCACTCCACCGGTGTTCCACTCGTGTTCCATCGGCTTTCCACTAGTGTTCCACCTGCGTCTCCACTTGCATTCTACTCGTATTCAGTTTTTCCTCTCATATTTCACTTGGTGTTTCAATCGTGTTCATATTTTTCACTCGCATTCTACTCTTGTTCACCTTTTTCACCCGCCCTCCACGTGCGTTCAATTGTGTTCCGCTCGTCTTCACTTATGTTCCACTAGTCTTCACTTGTGCTCCACTGATGTTCACTCGCGTTCCCGCGTTTTCCACTCGCCAGTTCCATCTTTGTTTGTCTTTGTTCATCTGTGTTCCCATTCGTGAGGTCTTATAGACATGATCAGCTAGTAGTGCAGTTTTACAAAAAAATGACGATCTTCTGTTAATATTTCAGAGCATATCTGCTAGTCTGCAATAGTTTTGTTTTCCTGACATCTCTGCAAGCTTTTGCAAGTGACTGACGTGAAATGTTTAGAAGCAATAACAAGATATAAGGCGTACAGTTCTTTCTTTCTTTCTTTCTTTCTCTCATCTTTTTTTTGGCTATGCTAATTATCTGTGATCAATGTAAATGACTTTTTCATTTTTTGTGCTTCAAACAAATCAATTAAATTGTGCACACTTTTCGTTTTATCCAGACATAAAGTTCCAGTTCAGAATTGGAAAAGAAGGTATTGGACAATACCCTAATGTTAACTTGTCATTTCCTGAATCCACCACTGGTTTTACTGGTTGCATATGGTTTAAAGCACATTCTTCTTGGAGAGGCTCGGAGGCTATAATCTTTTCTCTTCACCAAACCCTCAGAAGTGGCAGGTACGACTGCAATAGCCCTGTAATCCGTTTAATGAGAAATGTGCATCAAGCTCAGTTATCTGTTCTCTTTACTCAAGAGATGACAGAGTCAGCTTCAATGCTCAACAACGGTGAATGGCATCACGTCTGTTTAACGTGGCAGCGAACAGATGAAAATAGTGGCGGTGAAGAAGGAAAACTTTATGTGAATGGCATAGAAGAAGGCAGCTTTGCAAACCCGGGGAATATACTTCTTCCAAACGCCCAATGGAGACTGTTAATAGGGAACGATTTGGACCCAGTTCATGAAAGTGGCGTATACAGGTGCAAGGTAGATGATGCAAGACAAGGCTTTGAAGGGAAAGTTAATAATATATACCTATGGAAACGTAATATGAGTGCGTCCGAAATTCAAAATGTTAAAAGTTTTTCAGACATGTATGAGGAAGATCAGTTACTTTCATGGGAAAACTTTTACAGCGCAGTTCCACAGAGAAGTGATGCTTATGAAGTTATTGGTGCCAGTGCTGATTGGAGCGAGTCAGAAGAATAATTACAGCGCATCAGGGTTTTTTATCTAATGATTATAAGAAAAGACACTGAAGTTTTGGAATTACAACCCATAGCACCTTCGTCGTACGTCGTCTGTTTGGGATCGGAGTATGTCATTTCTTGCTATTGATAATACAAATCTAAGAAAAGAATAAACTTAGCATCACTGATCAGACTCTTGCACTTTCGTCATCACTCGCTGGAACAATGACTATGGCTGGCAGACTGTTGCTATTTTATGTTTCTTTATGACTGCAGCAACTTTAACCATACAAGGGTTGGGCCATTTGGAGCTAGCTATGGGTGGGGGAGGGTTAATGTGACCACCCTCTCTGTAAAATCGTCAACACTCATGCTACAAGGTTGAAACTTCTGAGGTATATAGAACAATACTTAAACTTTATGTTGACACAAAAATTATATCAGTGGCATCATTATTATCCTAAAGTCAGCAGTTTTTTGTGATGATGACGTCGCCATTTTGGTAATCCTGGACTAAATCAATTTCTTTCTTTTTGAAAATTTTTCTTGACCTGCAGGTCAATCCTGATATAGATACGTTGTGCATAGAAACCTGTAGAACAAAAATGCAAAATTACTTCGATAAATTTTGCTAACGTTATCAATTTTACAATTTTCACAATGGGAGCAACTCCAATCGTTCTCCTTAAATATGACGTCACGTGTTACGTGACCTACTTCAGAATTTTCTTTTTGTACCAAAATCTTTCTCGATATTTTTTAGGAAACGCAACCAATACTTACTTCCAATAGATTTTTTGTTTAGATAGAATTTAAGAATAACTGGGTACTCTTGTAGGGTTCAAAGGAAAAGTTTGGTCAAAAATGAAATTGTAATAGGAGATAGTGCAGAACAAAACATGACATTTAATTTGCTCTGGCAATTACTACTTAGTTTTTGGAGAAATTAGCCAGCCACCACCATTTAACTTATTATGCATGACGTCACTAAAGGGAAACTCATATATCTTCACTTACAAGTCAAAATATCGAATATTCAGTAGCTGTAGAGGATTTTATCTTCCATTTTAGCACCGAGGTAGATAATATGTAAATTGCAATGCTTAGGAACAGACTACAATGACATCATGAAACGTCAAGATGGTGTCGAATAGACATTTCGAACAAATATCCCCAGAACTGCATAAGATTTTGATGTGAAATTAAAAAAAGCTGCAAGATATGTTTTGCTTTTATCTCTCGGTTATTAAGTTTTTGTTTTGAACCAAAGTAATCCTTTAAGACTGCTGGACCGGATCAAATCACGGTCAGTGGAGAAACAACAGTACGGCCAACTTACCAAAATAAAACTAATCCACAACAAAACTTTTCAACGATCTCATAAATATGAATACTCTTTTGTAAAAAGCGATTCAAATCTTCCTGCCCTTTCATGGACGGTGACGAAGCCTTGAAGCCAAAAGATGACTGATTTTAAGGAGGATATGCTTTGATAGGCACATAGAACCACTGTAAACATTGCTGTGAGATGCTGTTTGGCTCCTCCACCGAGCTGTGCAAACTAATATGGCAGACAAAATATTTTACACAAAAGCCAATTTAAAAATGACCAAAAATGAGCCACCACCTCTGTCTAGTGTCTGTGCGCAGTTTCCATCAATGTATTCGGAAACAAATTGTGATTGGCCGAAAACCTAAATAAGAGCCGCGTTATGTTACACCACTATTGTTGTTCTACATCAAAAATACGATCTTACGCAAAATATACGTCTTGGCTTCTTATGTGTATGCCAAGATTGCCCACAGTATTTCTCAGTTTTACGTATGAATGTTCTGAAGGTGTTCTACAAATGATGCAACAATTCAACAAGTTAGTTGGAGAATATATTGATTTTATTTCACTCTTACTCCTATGCCTATTTAACCCTACTTAGCTATACAGAGCTCTTTTGGATGGTTTACTATCGGATAGGGGCCGGACTCCACCACCCTCCCAGAAGAACCTTTCAAGAATCTGTTAGGTCATGAAATATATACTGTACTTTGAAACAATGTTTTAGCAGTGCAATGAAATGAAAACGAGGCTGGGTATTTCCTAGAACTCCTCAGTTGCGGACTTTGCGAGGTACACTTGTTGAGCATTCATCCATTTTGCATCACTTCCAAGAAAAATCGTCTTGAGACGTTTTGCCACCTGCAGAATGTCTAACAAGTTCCCAATGCACACAAAACGTATGCACCTTTTGATTCAGTCGCTTTGGAGTGCAATAAGATTTAAATGGTGATATCAAAAGGTATTGTTGAGGTAGGTACAGCCAGAGACTTAAGTGAAAGCCTAGCCAAAATTGTGGGAACATTCTTCGTATTTTCGATCCAAAGCCCTCCCAAAATTCCCTCCTTGGGCAAAATTGAATCACAAACGGGAAATGAAACTTGCACCATCGTATTCCATATATAAGACTATGAAAATTTGCAAAAACACGTCTAAACGTGCAGCCAAGAAGATTCTGCATTGATTGATGTTCGACAGTGGTGGAATCCGACCCAAACACCCCCGCCCCCCCGATATGAATAGGGGTAAGCCGAAGTATTCTTTTGAATATAGCTGCAGGTGCTTCATCACCTCTTTTGAAAAGGATTGTAATAACCTGGGTGCCAAGCTATGTGGTTATCACTCTGCTCCGCTTCGAATCAGCTCACTCGTTCAACACGAGCAGAGCAGCGCTGACGATAGGAGAAAGCAGCGGAGAGATTTACCGGGTTTGGCATTCAGGTTAGGATTGTAATTGAATTAATTTGTTTTGCACATGTGGACAACCAACCATATGATGAACCTGATAAATACTACCAGCATATCAATATGCAAACGTTTTGTGATTTCCTAGCCTACCATAAGACTGATATATGAACTTTGCATCCTTATGCCTTGGTTCAAGCAGGTTGAAAAAATGACGGCATCAAACAATTCGAGCTAATGCAAGACGATCTGTTCGATTTAAAGGGTCAGGATCCGATAGAAGCGTTGAAATTACATATTTTGAGATTATGTATGCAAAGCAACAGTATTGCCACTAGGACTCCAAATCAAAAGTATTTAGGCCATAGGCACTACCAAACAAAAGATATTTACATCTTGATTCTCAATTCTTTTATTTCGCTAGCCACCCCAAATTCATATCTTGATGAAATCCTTATAATGCCATTTTACTTAAAGCATAAATATGACTTGATTGTTAAGTTATAAAAGTATGCAACCCATGTTGGGATTGTTTTAGCGTTGAATAGAACTAGTTTTGCTAATAAAATGATATTTATTTTCAGACGCCTATCGGATACTGCTCCTTCAAGAGTCATAAAAAATTCCATCAAGAAGGTGGTACTTCTTTATCCTTGCAATTTCTCGCTCCGCCTGAATACGGACTGCAAAAAAAACGCCTACAATCCGGGACAAAATATATTGGAACTTTCGCTTTTTCCCATCTCTCCCCCTCTCCCCCATTTCAATGTTGATTCTCCATGCTCAGGCAACCATAAAACTCATTTCAAATCATCAACGTTGAATTGGGGGAGTGGGGGGGGAGACTAATGCCATGCAAACTGCTTTTCTAATGATGCTGGCGTGCAAATGATGCTTCGTTCCAAATATTTTGTCTAGGGTTGTAAGTTCCTCCATTTCTCTATCAGTGAGTAGATCTTATAGGCTCAAATCTTCAGTGACTGTCCAGGATGCATTATGTCTACTGCTACATTAAAATCACTATCACCCTATACGCCAGTCCATAAGTCAGACAAGAGACAAACTTGTCCAATGGGGGTAATACCGATCGAATTATTGTGTGTTGTGATGTTAGCATTATGACCAAGTTTTAACTAGGACGTTTAGAGATGACAGTGGTTTGATGAACAGTTCTTGAAAATCACTGATAAATCGAGCAAACGGGTACAATCCTTGACAAAATAAAGTGCACAAAACCAAGGTATGGCATTCTTCTTCAAAAGAATTCAGTATGAGTCAGCTAATACTACCTAAAAACATATCTGTTAAAACATGTCTTGATTCGCCTCTCGCCCCCTCCCCCATCTCCAATGTTGAAAAAATAGTCAATCACCAGCTCCAGACTGTAATCAAACATAGGCTATGCCAGTTAAGCTCAATATTACAGAAATTGAACCACAACAATGCGAGTGAGAAAATGATGAGAGTACTAGATAGTGCTAGTTGTTGACATTGGATAGATTGCACTTTGTGCATTTTATTTTGTTCAGGATTGTACTCTGAAAATTCATTGGGCATCCAATAGTGTTCTGCTTACATTTTGACACAGGAAACACATGGGCCAATTTGCAAAGCCTTGCATTAAAAATAAATGGCGAACATCTTTGTTACTTATATGCTACAGGTATCAAAACGATCAGATAGGTGTTGCTAAATCAAGCCAATTTTCAATCAAACAAGATCGAGGAAAAATTCATCCAACTATTTTCAAGCTGGCGTTTTGGTCGAGGTCGTGAACATCTTCGAAATTAGGGTCACAGGTAACACAAGTTTTAGGGCAGAATAGAATCAAGGAAGTTTAAAAACGGAAGTATAAAGTTCTTTGACAGAATGCACCATAATTTGGGAAGCCTGTGTAGAAGTATAAAACCGCATCATCAACCAAGATATTTTCAACAGTAAACAGATGACCTTTCAAGAGATTTGTTTTCCCCCACACTTTTCCGGTTCACATTTATGAATATGATCCCTTTCATTAAGGAAATTATTTAACTGAACTATTGACGACAAGTCATCAAGGATATATACTCATTCAAAAGCGGTTGAAACGCAGGATGGTGGGACAATGGGCACAACGGCTACCTGTGTCAGGGTGTGCAGATTCAAGAGCAGATACAACAGACAATTTCATTAAGTGCGAGTTTTCAAAGTTTAGGGCGTTGGTGAGCAGATACGCTTTCACGTCTAGCTGTCTAGGAGCAGGTCGAACTAAATTCTCTTCCGATTCCAAGAAAAGATGGAGTTAAGCTATCTTTTAATTTGTATTGTTGTAAACCAGAAAAATATTCTCTAGCTTGCAAATGAGCTTGCAGAATCCATTAATCACTATTGCAGAACCGATTCAACATGTTTACGCTACTCACTCAACTCCCCTGGAAGCTGAGAATTTGAGCTTAGAGACGACCTTCAAAGACAGCTCCGGATGCACTGGAGAAACCAGTCACTCTGTAAAGGGAACTTTCGTCTAAGAACTGGCCAAAATCCATTTCCTCGGCCATAGAAAGAAAAACTGAACAAAGAAATCCTTGCAACTCAGATGCGTACAACTTCACGCTAAGACACGAACTAAACCAGAGACAGATCTGAACACTAGCATCATACCCTTATTTTAACGAAACACTTGGACCACGTTTGCTTCGAATTCCGTAACTGGAAAAATATCTGTTCTACGCCCTTTGTTCTTTAAATTACCTGAAAAATTAAAAAATTCCAGGCCACACCAAGAAGGCATCCCTAAATCAGCAAAAAACAAGGACCGATTTTATTTCGTTTGCGGTGCCAAGTATTATGCAAACGCGTCATATGATCACTATATAGGATCTAACCAAATTTGTTCAATCGAGGCAGCTTAAACTGATTTTCGTTGCGCACGATTCAAACTTACGAGGAAAAACAGAGCAAGTTCCGTCAAAGTTTACCACGTGATCAACAGTTAGTCGGTCAGGAAAAAGTTTTGTCCAAGCATCACCTTAAAAAAGTGCGGAAAACATTTTCCTAAAGGACATATGTGGTCTCCATCCCCCCATAAATAAATGCTAACCTGTAGCAAGCCACACAACCAGTGATGGACGAAATTTTCTGGTTGATCGGTCAAGAGTACATTTTTTTTTCTCAGGTTGTAACAGCTGAGAAACTTCTTCTGCGACGCCGTTCAATAACTCATTGTGAACAGGCAGTGTGTCAGAGCGGTCAGAGCTAATACTGTATCTAATAGGGCAGGGAAAGTTTTAAGTGGAAAACTGTAAAAAAATTTTCCTCGGTCGGTGAGTGAAAGATCTGGGTCGGTCGGGTTACGGCAAACATTATGGGTGGCCTTGGTGAGAGGATCTTTTCAGCACTACGAGTTGGTGATCAATAAAATCGAGTCACCGCTTTGTGCCCAGGCTACTTGTGGTTTTAGCAGTGCAGGCTATGATCAGCAACACGAAGCTCATACCTTTCAGCATTCCAGCCAACCAGCATCCCAGCCAGGACATGGCCCAAAAAATAAAAATGTAAAACAACATAGTCCATAGTCCATAGCAATTCAACAGGAGAACTTTTTCTAAAAACTAGCTTTCGCTTTCTTTTCGCATTCCTTCTTGTAGCTAACTGATGTTTGGCGATAGTCAACAGTTAACCAACCAAAGAAGTTCAACGCTACAATCCCTCACAAAAATATTGAGACTCTTACTGTAAAAGCTCATATTATGAGTGTGGCCTGTTCTATTGGCCCATGGCCCTAATGCTTTTTGCTGGCTAAACTAGACAATGAAAGACGTTGTATGTATACCTATGAATGCTACCCATTATGAACTCTCATATTTAATAGTGCCAAAAACTCTTATGGTGCCCTTCTTTCTCCGCCCCTCCGACATCAATGTTGAGACCAAATTAGCACACAATGCACTGTCTAAGGATTTCCTTAGAAAACAACATTGAGAATGAAGGTGGGGGAGGCAGAAAACTTCTGCAAACACGTTCAACTACCTGTTGAAACATAGAAGCACAATAGAAGCACATGAAGAGAATCTTAAAGAATCTTAAAAGTGCGAAAAGCCAATGTTTCACACCAATTTAATTTTCAAGTTTCTTGGGGTAAACGAATCCCATAAAATTATTCTTGGAAAATGTGGAAACCCTGAAGGAATAATCAATTACAATGTAGCATTAGATGTGATTCGGAAACAAAGAAGCGTTAACCTGACCAAGTTACAACTGTTCCAAAAAAGCTGCTGCTTTACATATCATTGCCATATTTGGGTCAACACAGTCTTGCCGTCAAAAAATAGATGAAGCATAGAAAATTTTCTGTAATGTTGACTTAAGCTTTATGTCTAGTTAATCATCTTTTCGCTACAAGGATTGCTTGTTAGCTTCTAATTCTTCGAATGTTATTTACAAAACCTCGTGTTGGGATTGGGATTCTTCGTATATCGGAATGACTACCCGACGTCTACGAACCCGAAGTCTAACTAAGTTTGTCGTGTACATCGTCACACTCCGCAATTGCAGATCACATAACAGATACCGGCCATAGAATAAAATGGGACCATTTTAAAATTTTAGGAAGAGGTCATTCGACAAGAGAACTGAAAATAAAAGAGACTTTTCACATGCAGAACTACTTTTTAATTAATGGTTGCGAAGCTTCTTTTAAGCAATCTTTGTTTTGAACTTTTGGGAGTTCCACTCTCAGTTATGTGTTTTCTACACGATTGATGACCCTTTGTAATCATTGCACATGCGCATCATAGTTTGTAAGTAAATAGATTACCGCCAATAATTTCCTCATTATGATGACCCTTGATGCGTCGAAACTAGTCGATTATAAAAAATATTTATTGAATTTCTCTGTGTTTTATTAGCCTGCAAAGGCTTTTACGTTCCATCACATCCCTCTGCTTAGGAGGGAAACGGTGCTTAAAATAATGGAGGTAAACTGCGTAGTTTAAATTATGGTAGAACTTAGCACGCGCGTATTGATCATATATCAAAGCGATACGCCTAGCCGGGGTAAAACGGGGTAAAACACGCAGTCATTGCTGGCACGACGAAAACAAAGATTGCCAGGATTTAAATCTAGGGTGGACATCCATGCATAACTTTTGATCCAGAGGAGCTATGAGAATGGTTTTGAAATGGATGAAAAGCTCAGGGTGCGATTTAAGTCGTGTAGAAGTCTCAGCTTCGGAGGATTTTTATTTTGGAATATATGGCTCATTCACATTCTCTTCAGAGGCACCTTCGGCGCCAAAAATGACCTTTGGCTCAACCTTAAGATCTTGCTGTTTCGGTATTTCCAAACCGATTTAGATGCAGTTTTTTTTATCTTTCAAAATTTTTTGGGTTACTCTGACTGCCTCTAAAGTTTAATGTTAACTTTTTTCGGGTTGCAACCGATTTTCGCCCATTTCACTTTTTCAGTCAAAATGGCCTTCTTAGTGCCTTCAACTTTGTTCATCACGGCCAAAAAAATATCGGTACGCCAAAGAAAAATTCCAAATCATGTCTTACATTCTTTTCTCTATATTCTACGCAAAAATTGACCTTAAAAAGGTGCTCTCAAAGTCTCACAATCTTCGCTTAAAGACACAGCATTTTTTGTCTGTTTTTGCCTGATTTGGCCTATGTCGCTATGGTGTCTAGCCTGGGTGCGCGCTGACTCGATGTCGATCACCAACTCGTGCCTACGTGGCGAAAAGATCCTCTCACCATCCTCTCTCCTCGTGAAATGAAGTATGAATCGGAGCGACAGGAAAATCAGCTTGGTATCCAGGCTATGTGGTGTCTAAACTTGGAAATAACTCTTGCACATTTATTCACTGCGCATGCCTGTTTAGTGTCGAAGGTAGAGCATAGCCTGAGGTACCTCTGTGCCGTATTTGAGCACCTGAAGTATAGTGGAAGTTGTTATTTTATGGCAAAGTGTTGAATTTTGGTCTCACATGCACTGTCAGAGGGCGGTCAGCCAGGAACAAATATCAGCCTGGAGGCATCTATAGTCCGTTTCATGTCCATTCTTGGTTTTATTTATTCGTTTTACTACTCTGAATGTACCCTAAAAATTTCAGAAGATTTGGTTTACCGTGTTTCAGAAGTTATTAACAACTTTTTGATATTTTGATGCTTAGCTGTTTCATGCCCCAAGGTGGTCACTTTCAAAAATACGAAAACTCAAATCCTAATTTGTCAGGACCTAAATTTCCAAATAAGCTTTTCTGTCTTCGAATGTCCCTAATTATACGTACTTTATGATTGCGAAGTAATTTCCGGAAGGTGGAATGCTGGTTCAAAATTTATTTGGAGGAAAGCAAGAACGTAGCTTGTTTTTGACTTCTTGCTGTTCAGCCATGGCAGTCATGAAAAATCATCCTCTGACCCTCTGAAATTCTTCTAAAGTGCATGCAGAGTGTGGTAAATTGACTATTTTCAAGTCCGTATAGTTTGTAC
>JAOBRC010500453.1:0-11572 GCA_027575255.1 Scolionema suvaense | reverse complement strand
CGTTCGCCGGAAGTTTTCTTCAACAAGATCGAAACAGCAACTCAAATGAAAGCAGTGATCGACCAAGAGAAGCGACCAAACTGCCTTGTTATCGATGAAATTGATGGAGCACCCATCGTAAGTGCAACATAAATATCTTTTTTTGTCGTTCTTACTCTTTTCACAAGCATGTGTCCATGCATAGATGTTTTTACTGCCTTCTGTGTAATCATAGCTTATTCTGTTTAGTGGACTCCTATCTGAGAAGCTGTAACTATTTGCTAGTGTTGTCTTGGTTAAAGCTTGGATGTCAGTGTTATTTTGTGTAGTTTGACGTGTTTTTATGGTTTTATTTATTTCACTGCACTGCATTTACGTACTGAAATCGGATTGTTTAGTTCTCAAATTACACCATTACATTCTTCTCAGTGTCTGTTTTGGCCGTGAAATCTGTTCTTTGCAGAAGGTTGACGTATACCTAACAGCCTGTCTGAAAAAACGAAAAGCAGAGACAAATGAGGATGATATCCATTGTTTAGATGTAAGAATCAGTGGTAGATATTTGAGAGTTCCTCTGATGCGTGTATTATTACTTAATTCGATACTTATTGCATGTCCTGTACTAAACTGAATATTACACAAACGGGAAGGTGGACAAGAGTAGAACTCAAAAGATTGCACTTGAACACTCAACCAGTCCTCGCTTCGTGTTTGCCGTAACTTAACTCACTCTGTGCATTGTTTCTACGGCCAACACACTTAATTTAAGTGTTTCAAAGGTAAACTAAATTAGGACAAGTACAGGCAATTACTGACATCAGAATACTAAACATGGCAGACGGAGTTGCTAACAACAGAAATCACATGGACATTTAAACAGTGCTTAGACAGTGAACAGATAGGCAAACCAACTAATTATGTAATTATGCAATGTCTTATTTGTCTCTGTCGCATAGAGCTCGAGTTATCACTTATTTTGGTTCTTTGGTACTTGCGCATGATGATCTCTGTGTCTGCCTTGCAAAATGGATAATCTCTGCAGGGTTTTTTCTGGCCACTTTTGCTCAGGGCCGGTTTTTGTGACAATATTGAGTTTCGAAAACTCCATTGATAACGTTTTACAGTGTTTTGTTGGATATGAAAGCATCTGGATAATATTATGTAAAGAATGCATCTAAACAATACTGCAAATCTATTTAATAAAAAGGCCTTAAGTCATCTGGAAGTATTTTTCAAGGTAGAAGAAACCCTGCTCTCCATGTTGTAATACATCTAGATACTAGGCTTCCAACCAGTGGTATGTACGTTGTGCTGATTAAATGGACAGGTAAGTATGCAATAATACTTTCCCTATTTGAGAGCAGTGGTGCAGCGAAATTCTGTGATTCATGGACCCGCACAAATGAAATTTCATACTTCAACTAACTCAAAATGGTTACTGTATGTTGGAACAGTTGTTTTCAACTTTTCCCTGGCTGGTCAGGGATATGGCGTTTTTGAAGCAGAGCGGAAAACATATGAAGGTTCATGATCGCCTCAATTTCCATGGAAGGATGGGATTGGATTGATCATTAATATATTTTTTGATAGGTCTCCAGAAAACTAAACTTCAAACATTAAGTAATTGCTTTTTTTAAGTATCTGAGGAACTGGAGTATGCCAGTCAGTTGTATTTAGAATAATGATTATATCTGTGTGTTATTTCAGCAAGCTATCAACATCCTGATGGATCTAGTAAAGCAGGCAGATCAGAAGAAAAGTAAGTGCGTTTACTATTTGGGTTCTGAAGCTGGTAGTGATTTTATTCATGAAGGAGAGTAGGACCAAAAACAGTACTTTATTAGGCAATAGAGCACTGATGCAAAACATTATACATCGATATCTCACAAGACAAGATGATGGTGTTATGGAGATATTGAGTCCCAGAGCTCGGTAGTTGCCGTCTTGCCACTATAATTTATGCATGATGTCGCTGGGGATAACCTAAATCATTATCTCCATGTATATGAAAGATTCTGCCTTTCATTTCCTCACAAGCTCATACAATTTTGTCAAAGATACGTGTGGGATAATCACTGAAGCCTTTGAGTCGATAAGGAAATTGCAATTCTTTGCAACGTATCACAAGTAATGAACCTGTCATGGAATATATGACTTGATAAAAATCACTTGTAGTACTGATGGTAGATGGATTCCTGCCGCTTTTGCCACCTGTGCAGCCCTGCCCATTGGCCTCAGGACATTCAGTTTAGGCCTGAAATCCTGAGCACCGGCACTGAACTCATGATGTTCAGCAGTGTCTTGAATATAACGATGTGCTAGTATAACTTACTGGCACTGTCAAGAGGGGCTAGTTTTGCTCAGCCTATCCATCCTGTACAAGAGGGAATAGATGAATCCTTAGTGCCTACTCCTGGTCATTAAAAATTTTGAGTCTGAAATAGTCGATTTTTTGCATTGTGGCCACCTACGAATGTGCAATTTGTCTCAGTAAGTATGTTGTCCATCAAAACAGACGGAAGAAAAGAAGTCTCTTAATACGTACAAAGACTTTGAGCTTCTAGCTAAGTGTATTAAAAAGCAGCAAATACGTTTGTTCTCAGGACTCTATCAATACTGCATAAGACAGAAAAGCAGTCGTCTACAAAATTATTCACTGCTAAGTATTGTGAGAGTAACTTCCAGTCGTTTACCACTAAACTTCATCGGAAAAGGCTTTTTGAGTATATTCAGCTATCACAGGGGGTATCTAAACATAGGCAGGGAACACAGCTTCCTGAATGGAAGACAAATGTTGGGAAAGTAGTTCCCTGACTGGAGATATGTAGGCATGTGAAGAGCACCCATTCATCCGTGGAGTTATTATGTTGGCTGCACTCCACTTCCTTTTTTATCTTGACAGCGTCAATCACATGTCGTATCATGGTCTCATCATGATGAATTTGCATGTGTTTTCATCCTTATAGTTGTGTGAGCATCTCTGAAGTGGAGAACAGCTTTCTTTTTTGTGAGGCAATATGTATATAAGCTTAGTCCCATATTAACCCTATTCAGGCCGGGGGGGATGGCGGGGAGGGGGGCGGTGGGTTACATCACAAAAATTTTTTAACGATTGTCGCAGGTAAACGAAACGTGCCGTATGCGTGAGACTTGGTGACTTTTCCTGAAATTATTCTAGAGCACGAATATGAAATCATCTTTTGCCAAAAAATTTACTGTTCGGGGAGATACCCAGCCTAAACTTGGACCTTTTCGTATTTTCTGGAAATTCACTTTGGACTGGAATTTTTTACTCTTTTTATGAAGAGATGTTACATATGATTAAAGATAGTGGTCATTATCCATTTTGGTGACTGAAAATTGCAATTTTTATGAAAATTGGCCAGATTTATGAAGTCACCATCAGCAAAAATACTGAAGACATTAAAATTTTTATGAAATTGTTTGCTAGAACTAAAATAGATGTATCTTTATGGCAAAGGGTTTTACCAGGATATGGTGAGTGGCGTGATCCTCCTGATTTAATTTCCTGTTCCAACTATGTGAAAACCTTAGAGCACTACAAAAACACCTTACTTTGCATCTATGCATCTATGTTGTAGCCAACTCTAGTGGTGGCCCAGCAGCAAAGCAGAAGAAAAAGAAAAAAGGGCAGTTGGCTCTAAGCCGGCCTATAATATGCATCTGCAATGACCAGTAAGTTACTTTGTGTATTATAATTTGTGAATGTTCTTCAAGCGATTTAGAGATTAACTAGCCAGCAAAGTTATGTTTTCAATTTCGAATACTATGATGTAGGGGATTTTTCTTGAGTCTCATTGCTTCTCGTCCGCAGTGTTCGTTGCTCCCGTAGGTAATAACAAAATGATGTAAATAGATTTTGTTTATGAGTCTCATTAACAGTTGTGCTGATTTGAATAATAAGTTTAAGGCTTTTTATTAATGATCATGTGTAGTGTCATGTACCGTTTGACTTCAAATAATGCTACATTGTGACATCAAGAATGTGACAGACTCAATGATTCCTGGTATTGGTAATTGGCAGCCTGTCATGTTTATGTTGTGTTCGCTGTTGAGTTTTGTCTCATTATTCTCCGACATGATGTGACGCAATAAACTTTACTGAAGTCCACAGAAGTCTATTTGTTGCATAAATTTGTTCTTACATTTTGCTTGGATTGAATTTTACAATCTTGGTGGTCTAAGACATGCCAGACTTCCGGAATGTTCCGGAATTCCGGAATTCCCAGACAAATTTAGAAAATTTCCGGAAGAGCTGCGTCGATGTTTTAGTGGGGAAAGAGGTTTCCATTTCACAATCAGTAAAGCAATTCGTAGATGAATGTAAATATTGCACAGGATGTTCTTAAGATGCTCATATTTAGAGCAATAAATGTAGCCTTTTAGAAGCACTTACCAGTTGCAAAGAAGAGTTGAAAACAATTTTCAATTTTTTTATTGAATTCAAACGCTTTGAAGACATGGACGAAGCTGGCCATTAGGCAGTAGCTGCTTCAAGTCCGGAGATTAAATTATTCAAAATTTGACAAAATATAGGAAGAACAAGAAATAAATGTATCACTCAGTGGTTATGTTGGACATGCAAGAACGTGGGCAAGAAATGTTGATTTATATCCCTTTTTTAATAAAGTATGGGTGATGAAAGGCTATATGTGCAGTGCTCTTAGTTTGGAACTATGCTCCTTGAAATATGTATTTCGAAAAGCCATTGTTGAAGCAGAAGATTTACAGATCTGAAAAATCCCTAGTAGGCGCATTTACATTTCCTGATCCAAACCATTAGCCAGGAAGTTCTCATGAATGTTAGTTTCTATAAATGTCGAATAGGAGCGTTTTTTGTGGCAGCCAAAGCTTTTGCAGGCATGTGATACACAGTTGTTTTATCTACCAGATGTTCCTGATGAGCAAAGGTGTTGAGAAATAGGTTTTCTTACTGGATCACTTTAAAATTATAAAAATGCTCTGACATCTTTCTGTATTCACATACTGACTTAGGAAGTTAGATAAATAATGTGTCTGTGTCTTATGTGCATTTGCTTCTATACGAATTCAGCTTATTACTTGATCCTCTTCACACTTCGCTTGTTTCTCAATCAATCTATGATAGTGAAATGTGACTTCAAAATTAACTTGAAATGCTTTTAAAGTAGCTGGGACAGCACGCTAACAGGAATCTTTTGTTGTGCATGAATGGAGGGAACGACTGTAGTTTTTGGTCGATCATGAGGTATTTCATTTTCCGGAACACAGCTCTTAGGGTGCTGGCATGTCTGGGTCTTAATGTTTAGGGACTGGCAGTTTCTTCACTGCTTTTATCCTTACGAAATAAGTTATCTGCACCTTGACATTTTATTGCTGAAGTCGGTCGCTGCTCTTCTCTCCACACGAAGCTGCTGAGAAATTACTGAATCCCTACCCGTCTCAATCTTTAGGGATCTCGCGCTAACCAGCCGGAGCGAGGCTCTAACCTGGAACCCTAAGGTTACAAGTTAAGTTAGCTGCGTAACCAAGTGTGCTCTGGTTAGCACAGTTGGTTACACGGCTGACTTGTAACCTTACGGTTCCAGGTTTGAGCCTCGCTCCAGCTGGTTAGTGCGAAATCCCTAAAGATAGAGACACGTAGGGGTTCAGCAATTTCTCAGCAGCTTCGCAGCAGCAACTGGCTTCAGCAATTCAAGGAACCTTCACATCAGCATCCGAACTTGACATTTCAGTTTGCTCTTTTGATAGATACGTTCCAGCATTGCGGCAGTTCAGACAAGTTGCTCTCACTATGCAGTTCCCTTCGACTGTCCCTGGCAGGCTTGCAGCCCGCTTACTTGAGGTATGCTAGAGGGATATCTATTGCATTGCCTTGTTTATTGTTTAGGATGGGTATAATAGTCTTCAATCAATATATTTTGAATGATTCACTGGCACTTTGTTTTAATGTCGTACTTGGCAAATATAAAACCAGTTAGAACGACAGTCTTTGTAAGAAACCCAATGTAAAAGTTCATAACTGAATTAGAAAAGGTGTTTGCGTTGATGTTACTGCATACGGCGTATGCTGTTGAGTTTATAGATCTCAATATTCATCCTGCTTTTGCCGCTACCTATTGACGTTCTCAGAACTTGTACATTCCAAACACTGCATGTACAGGTTCCCTAGATATCTCATGCGGTCTGGTAAAAAACGAGAGGGTCTGAATGGAGAGGTTAGTGCTTCTACTTCCTAAATCATTTGCAGTGCATTAATGTGCATTTTTTTTAATGCAGTGTTGGTTTGATTTTGGTACGGGAAAAATTTGTGTTCTGGCATTCCTTCCTTATTTAGATTGCTTTGTTTGCAAATATACGCTGTCGTAGCTCCGCCTATGATGCAAGGCAATGGGAACTTGTCCAAAATTTACTGATGGTTTTTCGGAATCTCACTTCAGATTTCTGGAGTTGGGAGCAGAACCATGAACATTCTGGTAGACAGCTCAATTTTTATCTGTGTGAAGGTGCATTTCGATTTGTGTAGGAAAATGTCTCGGTTAAACTTATTTCAAGTTTTGTGCCACTTTAGCCTGAAGATTCTGTTAATACGAGACATGTTGCAAATGAAATCAGTTGTTGTTTTTTTGAGAGTTGTTTACTAGTCTGGTTTTACATGAACAATTTAAAACTTCTCCGACTGTAGCATTTTGCCAGTGTTTTGTCTCTTTCTTTTAGATTGCACGCCAGGAAAGCATGCATGTTGACATGGGCACTCTGCTGGCATTATCAGATAAAGCGGAGCATGATATCAGATCGTGTATTAATACTCTACAGGTAGGATATCATTTTGTCTACAGGCCATTAGTTTTTCGCAGGATCTTTCTGTTGTTTGAGTCTTTGATGTTGACACATATTTGAAAGAAATGCATGAAGGAAATTTTCAATATCACTCTGTTTACGACTTCAGAATAAGCGTAGTTTCCATAGAAGCACTTCCACTACCAGATGCCATCCGGATTCAATTATACCACAATGTGTTGTTGGATATTTTTAGTTTGAATGTGGATTCCTTGGTTTTGTATTTCTTTTGAAGATCGCTCCTGCAAAATAATGCCTTGTTTTTCCATCCGTCAGTCACCCAGATTGTTTGTTCTTTGGAGGGTCATTTGACTGTGGCTTTGGGTATGTGATCCAAAAATGGCCCTCATTCTTTCTTATTTTTGGTATGAAGGTGTTGTGTGATAGTGCTTTATGTTTGGCTAAGGTGGCTCACCTGCGAAAAGCCTGGTTTTGGATTGGTTTGGCCATTCATTGTTAGTCCGTTCGTTTACTTTGTTATAACTTTTTATATGAAGACCTGGGATGGCGTGTATGGTTGTACTGACATATCTGTGAATGTACTCAATGTCTTAGATGAGTGTGGTCGGTTTGAAAGCAAGTAGTTGTTTTTTCTTACTTACTTTTTTCGTGGTGACAGACATAGACCATGTGTCCTTTTTTGGATTTCCTATGTGGGTTTTTTTGGGGGGCGGGGGCTAAGATTGTCAAAAGATTGTTAATTTACAGGGGTCTTTTTCTACAACTTCAAAATTCATGAAAATCCATCTGTGAAAGTAATTGCTGTCATTACTCTTTTCAACGCTTACATTCCATTGTGTATTACTAGCATGTTTGTACTCTGAACATGTATATATATTTAGCGCATGTGTAATTATATTTTATTACTCAGTTCATCCAGCAGCAAAAGTCCGATTTCAAACCTGAGGATATATATACTATGGATATTGGTCAGAAGGACATGAAGAAAGGTCTTCGTGCTATCTTACACGAAATTTTTCAGCTTCCGCGCAGCAACAAGAAGAAATTTGTTGGACGAGTACTGATGAATGGGAATATGGGTGCAACGGCTCCTAAAACTAGCGCCGGTGCTCGCTTTCACTACATGCTCCATCTTGCATCTTCCAATTCAGAGTTTGATAAAATGGTGCAAGGTGAGTCAACCTTTGTTGGTGCATGTTTTTCAAATACATATGTACGTATAGGGAGCTGTGACTGCTCTGCGGTTTTAGGCATGTCTGCCAATGCTGTTTTTTGTTGCTGTCGCTGTTTTGCATGCTTTGGCATGAGTGGTGGCTTAGTTTCGGTTTTAAAGACAGTTTTCCGTACAGCAGCAACACATTCAAATGTTACGTTTTCATACAACCTGAAATATGTTTTTGTACATTGACTGTTCTCTGTGCAGAAGCGCAAAAAATCCTGGATTGGTTGCTGACCACATCATGCACATTTTATGAACTAAGAAAATTGAAATCTTGGGTGGGACTCATGGACATACTAACGCACACCAATCTGTAGCTAGGGAAGGGTCCTGTAATTTTGTTTTGTATGTCATGCAATGAGTAATTTATATGATAATCACAGTGAAAGTAGTTAAACATAAAGAGTAAGAAGTGTCATTTGGGCAGCTTAGCTTTTGTTTGTTGTTAATTTTTTTTCATCTTCTATTCTCGTATTAGGTCTATTTGAGCATTATCTGCTTGCAAAGACAAAGGATCCATATTTGGAATCAATTAATATTGGTGCTGATTGGTTGACCTTCTCTGACCTTCTTGAGAAGCAAGTCCAAACTAGCCAAGACTATGTTTTAATGAGATTTTCGCCTTTTCTACCGGTAGCCTTTCATATGCATTTCGCAAGAGCTACAGCACCGAAACTTGGACCAGCCAATATGGCATTCGAGGTAAGGCATGCACACATATTGTTCTTTTGTATATGAGATTCGTGATGATAGGTTTTATGCACTGCCGTTTTCCACTCCTTCACAGACTCAATCTTAAAGTTTACTATAGCAGCTTTCTTCTGCATCATTCACATCGATGTAAGAACCTATAGTCATGCTTTTATGCAGCAACCTTGGAGGTACCTAAGTGTGAGGAACTAAGCTCGCTAAGATTGATAGTTTTCTTTGCAGAAATCTACTAAACATGAACTCTTCAAATGTGGTTTATCTTATCAGTTTAGTTAACGTTGTGGTGCAGCTCTTCAGCCTGTTTAAATAAGGAACAATACGCTTTTAGCGCATGTTCACTGTCTTTTGTTAATTGTGATGAGATTTTTCTTTTCTTTTCTAACTTGGCTATTTTTCAAATGGTTCGAATCGGCTGGGTTTTCATGATTCATGATCAATTTTTTACGATAACTGCTGCTAAAATTTGGTAATCATTAGAAGGAATGCCTCGGTTTTGTGTCTTCGTTTCGTGTGCCTAATGTGATGAGCTTTTTATTCTAGATGTATCAGAAATTAGTTCATAATGAACAAACATTACAGCTCCTTGCGAGAAATGTCTCTCCTGCGATCAGAAGAAATTTGAAAGGGGTTGATACAGTTCTGGACCTGATACCATACTTGTTCTTCGTGACTCTGCCCAACTTACGTCCGGTGAGTTGCACTGTACAGTTTCTATTAACAGTTAATAGGATATGCATTGACTGTTGGCTGTACAGCATGCTAATCGCAATTTCTGTGGAAACGCGGAGACATTTAGAAGAGTTCTTGTGTGTATGCAAAGGACTTACCATACATTGTTATACTTTTGCGAATCGCTCAATCACCAAAAATTCACGAGATAAACATTCGCAAAGAGAAAGCATTTTGTTTTTTAACGATGCCCTGAGCCCCCCTGCCCAATGAAAATGAGCATTGGACCGAGTAAACTTTCGCAAAATCGTATTTGGGAAAAAAATCCGCGAGGTAAACTTTGAAAGAGATAGAATCCAGAGGAGGTCAAAATCTGCGATCTTGACCACTAATCTTTGTAACTTTTTTGCGTGAATTTCCTGTACTAGAAGGTGTAGCTGTACCTAATTTTGCGTATGTACCTACTCCTACATCCATATGGTAATGTCGGTTTTCCATGCTCAATTCATGCTCCAATGAAACCCAAACCGCATAATCTTTGTGCCATCATATTTTTAATTTATTGTACTCCTTGAAGATTGTTTTAAAGTGCAGTATCTGTTTCTTGACCTAACAGGTATTTCCCCTGGTATGAATACGGTTAAGATGCGCTCATTATTTTTTATAGACTTTGATGCCCAACTGGACAGCAAACCTATCTGCGTCATGATCATGGTTCATTTCTGAGAGAACTGTTAATTTGCTGTGTTTTGGTCCAAGTATGGCCATTGTTAGGGCGCTCTGGTACTAATACCTTGTTCCTCTCATTACTCTTTTGTAACTTCTTTGTGAAACTTTTTTGTGAAACTTAGTAACTAATAGAAATGATTGATCCATTTGCCGTGTGTGGAAAAACTATAGAGTGCGCTAAAATTCATAAGTTAGCTGCCCGTGGGCATTTTATTCAGTTACATTTGGTTATGTACAGTAGGTAAAAGTTTAGCACCCTCCCAAACAACCCTTCTTTTCATAAGTACGGGAGGATCTGGTACTGCCATACATACCCTGCTGTTTGCGCGAGAGTCTCGCCTCGCCATGCTTCCCAATCCTGAATGTGCTGTTCCCGGATATCTGTTGTTGAACGCTGAGGTATTTTTGTGCTACATGTGTTTCTTGACTATGGATGAAGGTGGATGGTAGGGCAATTTCCCCCATTTGATCGTTGCATTTCATTCAACATTCAGGTGAACACTCAACTATACAGTGCCAGTGAAAAGCAGATGTTTGCCAACTTGATTGGAACGATGATATCTTATAATCTCACATATCGTCAAGATCGAAACCCAGAGGGGCAGTACACATACATGCTTGAGCCGTAAGTACTGTCAGTATTTAAATGTGCTGTGTATTTTGTCTTTGCTGGTAAATATATAAAGGTGAGTTCCCGCCAGAATTTTTGCTCGACCCGGAACTTCATTAAAAGTTAGTTGCTGCTAGAAAGTCGAACTGACTTCAACTTTCTGACGGAAGCGGAATTAAGATTGAACTGCATGTCACTTGCGCATGGTCTGTCATATTTCCGCGCGGAAAAAAATCGTCCACGCTCAGTGGAAAGTCGCCTTAAGCGTCAAGTAGTTGTTACTTTGTATAAGTTAGTGAAACGAACCCTCTGCGATTCAATTGGATCACAATAAAATTTTAGAGTTTGCCACTGTAAAGCAGCTAAAAATCTGCCAGTATTCTGAGCGCAAAATTATTTCAGCTCTTAATCTAGCGTTGAGAAGACACAACAACTTTCATGCAAAATTTTAGAACTTTTTGTTCCGTTGTAAATTTGAATCTTGGTTCAACCCTGATGTGCTTGGCATTTTGATGGAATATTCAACTATACAAATGATTGCATAATGCATTAATGCATGGATGTTAAATCTTTGGGTCACTTACGCACCATAGTTAATTAAGTTGAAGCTACTAGCAGAATGTTCTCAGGTTTACTTTGGGACAAAAGAAATTCATCAAGCATGTACTGATGGAAGATGGTGTCAAGTGCAATGGACTGCAATCTAGTGACATCAACAAGTCCAGAGCAGATGTTAATTGGACGTTTTTGTTTTTGTTTATATGATAAATACATCACCAGACTTTCTGCATAACAGAGATGCACTGCAGCTATGTGCTAAATTAACTTGCTAGTGTCTTGCAGAATAACCAGCT
>JAOBRC010500342.1:0-11573 GCA_027575255.1 Scolionema suvaense | reverse complement strand
GACAAGCATGCAAAGCCGCGCGTTTTCTAGAACTGTCTGCGGAAGCGGGAATGGGGAATGGAGGAACGAGGGAACGGGGGAACGGAGGAATAGGGGAAAAAGGAATGGAGGAATGAGAAAAACAAGCTGAGTTCCATTGCGGAAGTTTATGCAGGAAAAAGTATATGGTGCCATGAAACCAAGGCACCCCCCTAAATCCGCCCCTGGAGATGCCCTGAAGAACAAGATCTCACAGGAGAGTCTTCATGAATTTGAGGAGCGAGCATTTCAAGAGGACTTTGTTGGAGTTCTGGACGCGTATAATTGATCGGACTATGGAGTCCATGCCAAAGCGAATGGATGCCGTCATAAAAAATCAGGGGGAAGAGAATCAAGTACTAGCCAAGGTACGGCTTTGTCACTTATTGGTACTCAGTTTGTCTGTGCATTTTATGAAGTGATGCTTTTCATTAGGTATATTAATTTGTGTAGGACAGAGAGATAATGTCACAGAGCCAACGTCAGGATTTCAAGGGCTTTGGTCATAGTGTTGTTGTTCGGTGGGTGCCCACTATTGGAAGTATTAAATGGCATCAGTGTTGATCTTTCTTTCGTAATGATGAGCGCCCACTACCGGAGGCACCCACCATCGGATATATTAAAAGACTAAAATAATGATCTTTCTTCTTAATTCTTAACAGTGGGCGCCAGCGTCAGTCATATCAAAAGGCGTAGCCATATAAGGACAGAATAATTCCAAAAGTGGGATTTAATTTTTAATGGTGGGCGCCCACCACCGGAGGCGCCCTCCATAGGAAATATAAAAAGATTAAAATAATGGTCATTTTTTTCTTAGTTCTTAACGGTGGGCGCCCACCGCCGGACATGTCAAAAGATGTACAGCCAAATATTGAGATGCATAGGGGAAAGCAGGGAACAATTTGAAAAGTGACATTTAACCACTATAAGAGGTTTTGTAGCCTTCAGTCTTGCCTGTTTGGGACCATAGCAGCTTCATAAGCATGGTTCTTTGTACAGTCGTCCTTGAGTTTTTGGTTTTAATATGTCAGTAGCAGTAGATATAATTGAAATGCAGGGCCACGGATGTTTCCAGAGACTTTTTTTTCTTTTTTTTTATCTTAGGGTAGGGTAGCTATTAGCTATAGGTAGATAAGTAGGCACATGAAATCAAATCTCAGTGATAAAAGAACATGGTTGATGGATATATAGCTTCTTTTCTAGCTATCTATGGTCTGGCTAGCCTAACTTGCGAACGGACTGGCTGAAGTTGGATGAGTTAGGCCTAAGGCAGGGGTAGTGCATTTTAGAGTAGGTGAGGTTTAAAGCCGCAGTAAAATGCAATCACTTGCTTGAAAACCCGAACAGCAAAAACCCTCAACCCTTCAAACCTACATAGTATTAAGTCATCAAACCTGATTAGGTCGCTATAGCTTGCGGATTCCAATTCTAGCGCTAAGACGACGACAAAAGCATACCGTGATATTGCTTCGACATCTTGCTCCCCATTATATGACAGACACAAAGAATGAGGCAGGGTAGCAAGCCTGCACATGTGTTCGTGTATGAACCATATATCGTTCGCTTGTTTTTCTTTTGCTCTTTGAAGCACGTGGTCGTTGCTGGGCAGATATCTTACAGTCTTATATGATTACAAGCAGTTGTAGCCACTTTTGAATAGTGTTGCCTTATGCAAATGGAAACATTTGGTTCTGGCTTTGGTGATGTTTACGATATTGTACAGTTGTGATGTAAAGGTCTTACTTTATTGTGGTTATTCATGGACTACGAGTTTTTGTAGCTTGATAGAGATGTTTTACTTTTGTTCGTGGGGAATGTAACTGTTCAATACAATTCCATTGCTCTTGTTGTCCATCTTGTTTCTCCAGGACGGACTTTGCCATCATGCATATTTTCTCTGTTTTCACATATTCTCTGTTTTCATATCATTAATGCCTAGTCGTATAATAACTTTGGCACTGCATATATTTCTTGTTTCAAAGCCATGCTGCAAACGTCTTGCAACACAATCTCGGACAAAATATATTGGCACTTGGGTCAAAATCAAGCAAAGTCTACTTATTTACAAATAAGACTTTTCGACACCTTGGACATGTATGACCATTTCCGATTGTCCTAACAAAGGAACAATAGAACAGTGGACATGATGGCTGAACAAATTTTGTGAATAGTCGGCAAATACTAGCTCATAAAGTTTACTCCTCTTTGTTTGGCACTGGACCCCCCCAGATTAATTAGGGTTACAGCAATACCACCTTATTCTAAGAGCACAACAGCTGGTGTACCCCTATGTGCAGTACACATTCGCTCATATGAGTGATTTCAAACTATGAGTACAATGCACATCCGAGCGTGAATCATACCTTATCAAGCGCGATTTTGAGTGAGACATCGCACACCGTTGGATGCTATCAGAACTTCATACGTTATTGGTTAAAGACTGGCTGAGGAATTCAAATTCAGTAAATTGAGCAAAAATGAAGTTACACACGAAGTTTGCTTAACGGAGAATATCGGCAAAGTACGTGGTATGCATTGGACCAAAGAGACGAGGCAGAACTTGAGTTCTCAAGCAGGAAGAAAGGTCTTCAAACCTTGCCAGAATTAGTGAAAGAGTAGTTACACGAAGAATTCCGTTTAGTATGACAAAAAGGCATGTATTGGGGTAGGTAAACGGGATGTACTTGGATCAATATCACCTTGAACAGTGAAAGAACAAATTCTCATGAGGACGATTAAACCTAGCGAGAAGCAAATAGGATGGGACGACTTCATTCCTGAGACGTCGAGATGCTGCTACAACCCTGGTAAAAATAGTTTGGCACCCACGCGCATTTTTGCCATATTCCGTACCGCGAGTAAATAAAAACAGGTCGACAAGTACCGAGCGGCAAATCAGGGTAGAAGGGTGGGTTTTTGTTTGAAAGACTTACTATTTCTGACTTTTGAAAAATCATGTTTTGGCATTTCCAGGGTATGTTCAGGGTGTGGTAGGGCTCGTTTCAGGGCGTGGCTTGGGTTTTTTAATTCTCTTAAGTAATTTAGAGTACAAAGGGCTTGGAATTCGGTCTACTACCGTAAATTGCTACAATCTTGGACAAAATATATTAACCAGCAGCAATTTGTTTACCATGTTGAAGACGTCCTACCAAGTCTCCACACATATCCACATTTTTTGTAAATTAAGATGCTTGCTACATGCACAACACAAAAGTTAATTTCCAGCACATACTCAAATCTGAATTGCCACCTCCCTCTCCCACCTCCCCCTTCCCCAAGGGCAATGTTGTTTATTGTGATAAGTAGTAGCTTCACATTGCCATTAGGTACTGATCCATCCATGATATGAGCTATGACTATGTCTATGTATTTCTTGTTATTCAACATTGCCTCGTGGGGGAGGGGGAGCAGCCTGATTACTTCCATGTTTTGGCGAAATATTTTGTCCAGAATTGTATCTTGAAAGCTAAGTTGCAGCACTTAGTTATTAGGCACAGTGAGCTTTGTTCAAATGCATATGTTCCGTGTAAACGGTGGTATCCCATACCACGAATCACCAACTTCTTTTCATGGTGCTCTACTACCACACCATCAGTGACTCTCACTTACTTTTTCCAAGTCGCTCTGTTTGCTATCTGCCACATAGCAAACCTACAGTCGCAAGCTATGAATAGAGCATCACAAACATACATCACATACATTACCACACATGCAATTTGCACCCACATTTTATGTTATTTTACTTTTTAATCTCTTTATCGGCTTAAAAAAAAAACAAGGGATGCAGCCATGGACATGCAAATATAATTCAGGCTATAAAAAGCCATCAATGACTTCCCGTGACTATTCTGTGACATATTCACCAAACACGCCACCAACACAGATGCACACACATATATACATACTTACATAACTTAAGCAAGAATACTTGTACGATTTTACCACAATAAGTAACATAATATATTCACAAATTTAAGGTATAAATAGTGTGACCATGCTATTACTATACTTACATTATATATAATCATTTACACCATTAATTAATTATGATAGGAACAGTGAACAATTGATATATATTATTCAAAGGACGTGGATATCTACATGCTGAAATCTCTTCTCTACATAGCAGATCGTCAGATCTATACCTACATCCGGATTTTGGGCCTTTAATTCTACGATTCGTCGTAATGCAGGAGGCCCGCTGGTCATGATCATTGGATCCGAACATCATGGCTCCTTCTGCTATTGCGTGTGAAGAGAAAGGATTAGCAGATACATGCTATGTAGAAACTATCATGTCATCTATAACCACAGATAAAATATTTGGCCACATTAACAACTTGTGCATTGACATTAAAAAGACTACCTTGCCATTCTGACTCCCCTCCCCCTCTGAATAATGATGCTTTAATGGTAGTATATGCTGCACACAGTCAGCAAGCCAGAACGATATCTTTACATCATTGCTTCCGGCGGAGGGGCGAAATAATTAGACTTTGCTTGATTTCGACCCAAGTGCCAATATATTTTGTCCCAGATTGTGTTGCAAGACGTTTGCAGCATGGCTTTGACACAAGAAATATATGCAGTGCCAAAGTTATTTTACGACTAGGCAATTAAAATATGAAAACAGAGAATATGTGAAAACAGAGAAAATATGCATGATGGCAAAGTCAGTCAGGAGAAACAAGACGAACAACAAGAGCAATGGCATTGTCTTGAACAGTTAAATTCCCCACGAACAAAAGTAAAACATTTCTATCAATCTGCAAAAACACGCAGTCCATGAATAACCACAATAAAGTAAGACATTTGCAGCACAACTGTAAAACGTCGTAAACATCACCAAATTCAGAACGAAAACGTTTCCATTTGCATAAGGCAACACTATTCAAAAGTGGCTACAACTGCCTGTAATCATATAAGACTGTAAGATATCTGCCCAGCAACGACCACGTGCTTCAAAGAGCGAAAGAAGAACAAGCAAACGATATATGGTTCATACACGAACACATGTGCAGGCTGGTTACCCTGCCTCATTCTTTGTGTCTGTGTCATATAATGGGGAGCAAGATGTCGAAGCAATATCACGGTATGCTTTTGTCGTCATATTAGCGCTAGAATTAGAACCCGCAAGCTATAGCGACATATTCAGGTTTGACGACTTAACCCTATCCACACCGGGGTCATTTTGGCGGTGGTGGTCCCGGGGGGCCATTATGGCCCCCCTCCATAACTTCAGAAAGACTTAACCTGTGTTAATGAAACTTGGCAGGTATAAAGTACGTCATTATACGAATTATTTTTCATAATGACATCACTCAATTTTGCTGACGTCATCAAAATGACATCACATGCTTGAAAAATGGCAAAAATGTCGATAGATAGAAAACCTCATTATTTTCTATTGCAATTTTCGAAAATCGACATTTTTGCCATTTTACTCCATCAATATAATGGTATACTGTTCAAAAGATTTGTTTTTAGCATTGTTTTCAGTCGTTTTCTTCCTTTGGAATGTCAAATTTAGCTTACCACACTATGACAATGACGTCATCACGTATAGCAGGCGGCACCCCCAAAACGTTTTTTTGCAGAAAAATGCTCCTGAGTAAATTTTCATGAAGTTTCATGACTCTTGCTATAGTCGTTAAAAATATATTCAAGAAAGTTTAGTAGGGGGGCATTATGCACCACCCCCCCCCCCCCTCCCGGCGTGGATAGGGTTAATACTCTGTAGTTTAATAGTTGAAGGTTTTCGCTGTTCGGGTTTTCAAGCAAGTAATTGCATTTTATTGCAGCTTGGAGACCTTAGCTAGCTCCCCTTAAATGCACCACCCCTGCCTTAGGTTTAACTCATCCAATCTCAGCCAGTCCGTACGCAACGTAGGCTAGCCAGACCATAGATAGCTAGTGAGGAAGCTATATATGCATCAATCATGTTCTTTTATCACTGAGATTTGATTTCATATAACTAATTTTCTACCTACAGCTAATAGCTACCCTAGCCTAAGATAAAAAAAAAGAAAAAAAAAAGAGTCTCAGGCTAGGGCCGTGGCCCGATATCTTAGTTCCTACCTACTACTACTGGCATATTAAAACCAAAAATTCAGGGACTGCACAAAGAGCCATGCTTATGAAGCTGCCATGGTCACAAATAGGCAAGACTGAAGGCTGCAAAACTCCATAGCGGTTAAATGTCACGTTTTGCATTGTTCCCTCCTTTCCCCTATACAAATCACTATTACATCTTTTCATATGTCTGGCGGTGGGCGCCCATTGTAAAGAATTAAGAAGAAAGATCATTGTTTTAGTATTTTAATATTTCCGATGGTGGGCGCCTCCGGCAGTGGACCTCATCATTACAAAGTGAAGAGGGCTATTTGGGTTTCACGGAATATGAAAGATGGAAGTGGAATATGGAATATGAAAGTGGAATTATGAATTCACCCGAATTAAAAGATTTCGACGGTGCAGCAATATCAGTACCCTTGTGTCGGGCAACTATTTTTCATAAGGAAGTGTTAAACACCTACAAAAAGCTGTAATAGTGTCAAAAATACTCAAATTCTAGCTCACATGTTTGCGTGACAGCTGCCGACATGCTATCACATCAATCTTATGGAAGAGACAAGTTGTTAAAAATCGAGATAAGTGAAGCTGCACTACCTGAACGTGGTTTCTTCTATCTCAGATAAGTCTTCCCCGGTGCAAAGTAATAAACAGGTGCCGAAGCAAGGAGGAATCCACATGAATACGTAGAAACCACCTTGTTGGACTAACTGACAATAGTTTCGTGCTTTCCTAAATGTCACTGCTGAAATCCACGAGCAAGTTCAACAAAGTTTGGTTATCTCGGTTATCTGTAAAAACTGGAATGGGAAATTCGAGAATGGAGGAATACTGGACAGGGGTGTGGGGAAACTGGGGGGCTAGAAGAAATGGAGGAATAGGCAGAACGGGGGAGCGGAGGAATATAGGAGAAAGGCGTAGAAAGGGAACGGTGAATGGGTGGGAATATAGGAAGAAAAACAGAACGTCAGACAGATCCAAAATAGAGAAATTTTTTCGTAAGCAGTCATGCTTTTGGCTGGAATAGCTCTGTAGACATGCTAACAGGAGCATATGTTACAGTCGTGCTACAGTCATGCTAAATTCGTCCGAATGGGGGGAATTATTGTTACACGTTTTTTTTTTCATAAGGAAAACAATTTCCTTTCTGAACCTCGGTGCTGCTTACGTTTTCGTCTTTCCTTGGCTTGATTGTTGCGTAGCTGCTGCTTGTTGACTATTGAGAGGCTTGTCGATATTTTAACAACAGAGGTGCTTATTTTTCTCTCGTCGAGTTTCAGACTTCTTTTGAGTAGAATCCTGTTGCTACAGGGAACGCACGAACATTCAATCAACAAAATCAAACATTACTACGAGGTAGATTTCATGATAGTTCAAAACGTGACCGCAGTTTGAAATGGCTTGAAATGAAAAAAAAATAAATATGAAAGAGGCACGTTAAGGATAGCGCAATCATAATTTTAAACAAACAGCACTTTTAAAACCTGAAACAATGTTACTAAACGGAATAGGGGATTTTCATAGCGCTTGCTTCACAGGCTCCAGAAATGAGTTGTCTTGGGATTCAAATTCTGACTTTTGGAAAACAAGAATTTTGTTGGGGTACAAATTAATGTCAAGCGCTGAGAATATGTACATAGCGTTTTTCCGAAAAGAATTTTCTTAACTTTATGAGCCGTATTTGAACAACCTGGAATACTCTGCGAACTAACCTGGTGCCCCCCCTCGCTCTCTACGCTGCTTTCTCCTGTGGCCAGTGCTGATTCACTCATTTTTCCCCAAAGCACGGATTTTGCCATTTAATCAGTAACAACTCAGGAACCTAAACAAAGTTTAATGAATATGCATACTAAAATAAGTGGAGCAAAAGGAGAAAACGAAGAAAATCTTTCAACGTTTCTGGACGTATTTCCTATAAAACTTGTAGTGGTACTCCCAGAAGGGCATGCCAGATGCCGAAGGCAAATGCACGTTTTTTATAAGAAAACCGTTTATAAGAAACCTACTAGTACAGCCTCCGAAAATTTAAGAAACTTGGACTACTAAACAACAAAGTAAGAGCAAAATTGAGACCTCGTGAATCTTGAAAAAGAAATGCTATTGTTTGTTTCCCAACATAGACAAAAATTGACAAATTCTTGAAATCTGAACGTATTAGTCACATAGGAATTGCTATTAGCATCACTTGTGATATTATGACTTGAATTAATTTTTTGGTTGGTTTCAGGAAGTAGAAAATTGGTCGTCGAACTTTCTTGGTTCATTATATTCTTGAAAAAACAGTTAAATCTGCAAAACCGAATAAGAAACTTTTCCTAGTAAATTTTCCAAAGTTTTAAGAAACTGACAAAAACAAGCATGCAGGGTTAGCTTATTCCATATTCCATATCCACTTCTATATTCCAAATTCCACTTCCATCTTCCATATTCTGTGTAACCCAAATAGCCAGTTAAGAGGGAAGATCAATACTGATACCATTAAATAATTCCAACGGTGGGCACCCGCCGTGCACCAGCACAATGATCAAAGAGTTGCACTTCTGACACTTATAGCCCTTGCCATCCTGACGTTGACACTGTAGCATTGTCTCTCTGTCCTACACAAATTAATTTATCTGATGAAAAGCATCACCTCAAATAATGTACAAACAAACTGAGGACCAATAAGTGACAAAATAGTACCTTGGCTAGTACTTGATTCTCTGTCCCTGATTTTTTATGATGACATAAAAACCTTCCTCTCCTCCCGCTGTGACAACTTCTTGAGACGTCCCTTGTTATGTGAAATAGACCTCCTTGAGTGGGCGGAAAGCCCCCGTCTCGCAGTTTGCGCACCAGAGCCTCCCCTCTAAGTCCTAAGCCGTGATAAAGGAAGCGCAAGTAGATTGATGCTGTCATAGGTATAGGATTGTACTTGGCCATGATCCCAGATTGCTTGTCTAATATGTGCGTGATACGGTATTCAGAGTTAATATTTTCCATACTAATTGATCGACCACTGTATGACACTTGTGTCTCTGTTATACTAAGTGATGTTCATCATTCTAGCATGCTACATCTGGCACAGAACGTGCTTCATACGGACTTATAACCCACTTACCCACCTACCCCTTATAATGTGGGGTAACCATTTGAGAACTTAATCAAGTGCACAATGATCAGAAAACATACAAAAGCTTGAAAAGTGATATTCATCCTTCTAGCATGCTATTTTTGCGGTAGAATGTGCTGCATGCTTAGTTATAACCCACATGCCCACTCAACCCTTGTGTTGCACTGTTCTTATTTCACAATGATCATAAAGCATACAAAAGTCAAATATAAAATATACAAGCTCTATGGAAATGTTCTCTGAGCATCACTTGGTAATTTGGCAGACTTCCATCACTCTAACCAAGTCACCCTATATGTTTTAGCAGCCCACATATTAGTTCTTTCATGAGAAATTTGTAGCTAGTAAAAATCAGGAAAATCAATTAAGAGCCACTCGCTAATACATATCAGACAGATAGAAACACAGCTCTCTCTTCAGTCTACCCTTGAACCAATCGAGTTATCAAAAGGGCATGTTCCTTTTTCAGACTGTTGAAGTGGCCGATCTGTATAGCCTAGCCAATAAACAAAATCACGGACAAAATATTTTGCCACGTTACCATTGCCGTTCTGACTCCCCTCCCCCTCTGAACAATGATGTTTTCATGGCATCACATGCTGCACACAGTCGGCAAGCCAGAAAGATATCTTTTCGTCATTGTTTCCGGGGAGGGGGAAATAATTAAACCTCGCTTGATTTCGACCCAAGCACCAACATATTTCGTCCAAGATTGTAGGTTTTGCTGTGAAATGTCGTACCTTTCATGTTACCTGTTTTTTTAACAATGTCTTTTTAACTAGAAAGAGACTAGCTCTTTGTTTCACTATTCTACTTAAAACCTGGATATTGAAAAACCCTGGATAGCGAACGGTCGAACAATGATCATTGTCTGCATTGTTTGAGCCTCTGTGGCGGCATCCCTTTCTGTGCGCAACGTGATCAGAAATTTCTCCCGCCATTAGTGAGGCGGAATTTGAAGCTTGAATCATGACTGGAGGACATCTGTTAAAAGGTGATGTAAGTTATTCCATTTTTCTCGAGATTGGAGACGTGTATTAGTATGCACTTGATTTCCTTGGAAAGTACTGTCCATTGCGGATCTAACGGTATATAATTTATGTGCCAACGCCGTGGGAAATGTGAATCGCAGATGTCCCAGTAGAGAGTGGTCGGTTGGTTACTTCATGAGTGGGTCAAATTTAGGCGTATTTGGCGCTCGTTTTTACATACTTCATCTTGCATTTCAAGAATCGAAAATAGTAGAACTGAATGTAAGAACGTCTTATAATTTTATTTTTATAAATTTTATTGGCCGGCACTTCCTTGTTTTTTCCGGCACTTGAGAAACGTTCAGATGTCTGGTCAGTGCTTCCTTCGATCCGCCATCTTGATTTGTCTTGCAGCACGCTCTTTTCCTGTGACTTGTCTGTCTCTTGTGCATTCCTTATTGCATTTTTAAATCGCTTTTGGTTCCCTACATACCTCTCCTCGCTGCCGAAGTTCTGTTGCTGCTCTGCTATCAGAGTAGCCTGCTAGCTACGGCTATCCGGGTTTCTAGCTATGTAGTTAGCTAACGAATGCCTGCCACTTGGCTTGCCTTTATGCATATCTATTCATCGCCTGTGCATGTCTAACACAAACAATCTAAACAGTGACAGTGTTTGCCTAGAAAAAGGATTGTTGTCAGCCTTAGTAGTTAGGCAGGGATTGATATGTGTCTTTGATTCTGTAAGTGTTTCTTATTGTCCAAGAAGGCACTGACAATGAATTCAGACCCAACATTATAAGCATTAGTACACAGTGGACCGTTACTTTTGTGATGAGTTATGCATATGCTAACTTAGGTAAAAGGTTTTCCCCACTCGGTGGTCCTCGTAAAGACCGCCGGTGGATTAGGCCTTAAGTTCCGCGCACGCTACGAATCAGCCTCTTTCTGCGTTACACTGCAACCAGACAAGAAGCCAGCTCGTGACTCTCTCTATCGGCTGTCTCAGCTAAGTATACTTACTTATTTTCTCAACTGTATCATCATGTCTCAATCCCATGACGAAGTTGATCTGATCTACGATGTCCAACAAGTCGAGACTTCTGAGGAGATGGATACAAGCCAGCCACCTCAGAATGTCCTCAATCTCAAGGAGATAGAGGCATCACTCCAGGAGTAGATATCGCGCACGGTGCAGGCGAGGATTGACCCTCTACAGAGGTCAATCGATTCCATCAGGGAGATGCTACAAAGTATGCAGCAGAATCAAGCAGGCCATAGTGCAATAATGCTTCTTCCTCCCCTGCACCGAACTCTGCTCATCCAGCTCCAGGCCCATCAGGTAATTCGGCAAGTTTGTTTTCTGATCTTAGGGCGCACATCAATCAAGGCTTGCAATATGCT
>JAOBRC010500231.1:0-11573 GCA_027575255.1 Scolionema suvaense | reverse complement strand
TCTCTAAATGACCTGAAAAAATTAAAAAACCCAAGCCACGCCCTAAAGCAAGCCCTACCACACCCTGCACATACCCTGCAAATGTCAAAACATGATTTTCAAAAGTCAGAATTAGTAAGTCTCTCAAACAAAACCCACCCTCCCGCGCTGATTTGCGGCTGGGTACTTGTTGACTTGTTTTCACTTACTTGCGGTACGGAAAATGGCAAAAACGCACATGCGTACCAAAATATTTTGACCAGGATTGTAGAGCCCATGTGCAACTAAGCGTACAACAGGATAGACTCTAGAAGAATATCACTAACATTTAAGTGTTCATAACCAAACGTTGTTGTAAATGCTTCAAAGCTGAGATACGCTTATATTTATCAATGGTTGAGAGCTGTTCCTACCACGTACAAAGACGTTTTATGAACGTCATGTTAGTAATACTGAAAGAAAACATACATCGGCCATCAGGAAAATGTACATTGGGTTTACATTCCTGCGTGGTTTCATGCCTGTAGATTCCGTTGATATGCGTTTTGTTGGTGATCTTTCCATCAAATAGGTTTCAGGGCGTGCAAGGGCTTGAAGCCCTTGGTGCGTGTTTGATGTATGCATTTTGAAATCTCCTACAACTTAAGTTGAAAATTCCTGGGTTCACGCAGCAGAACCACTTTCGCTTATTCCAAAAGGGGTCATTCAAAAAGACCGTACGTTCAAAATCCATCAATTTTTGACCCCCCCTTGCCCCACGTTCGCTTTTGTTCGCTTCGTCCAGTTTTAAGAACACCCCCTCCCACTAAAAACAGAGAGTAGCACTGCCCATTCCTAATGCACACACACACACACACACAAAAAAGCATTCATGCCCGGACGCACGTATGCAATCGCTGTGACCACGCACAGACGCGCAGTTGAGCTACAAGACATTGAAACCGAAAAGGCGCATACAGTGAAACCTCTTAAGACGGACATCCCATAGACGGACAGTTTCTCATTCACCTGCAAAACTCAGGCGTCTTTCTTATTAAAAAAACCTCTTTAAAACGGACACGTGTAAGACGGACACCTCAATAAGATGGACACTTTTCCATTCCCCAAATGAAAATTTCTATTGAAAAATACCTCTTAAGACAGGCACAGTAAAGTAACCGTATTCTCTAATGGCTTAAATAATTCAGAAAGTTCCAGCAACTGTTTTGAAATTCATTTACACAGCCAGGACACTGCTCTTGAATGGCCAGACAATCTCCATGAATTAAATCACTAAAAGTCGAATATCAAAGTGCCTAAATCACTAATTTCAATGAAATCTGAAAAACCTCTACAAGACGGACACTTTGTTTTCCCAGAATGGTGTCCGTCTAAAGAGGTTTATGTTCGGGAGTCAACCCACTCCTTTCTAAACTGTCTGTCCACTCGCCCTCCACAAATTCCCACTGATTTGGGAAAGAAAAATTGACAGCGACTTCCGGCTACGTAGCGGTGAAGTAGTGCCGTGTTGATAACAAATATTTTTTTGCGAAGCGTACGTTTGCTTAAGGATGGACACCCCTTCCGTTGTTCGTTTTCAAGGTTAAACCCTCCCCCTGTTATTCCAGAGTGTACGTAGTTTTTGAATGGCGCCTAACCACATCCACACTACTGTAACTCCTGGATGAAGCACCACATGAAACAAAAATCGACATTTAAAGAGATCCTCTGATAAAAAAGTACGTAAGTTAAATATTTTTTACTACACCAATCAAACGAAATTTTCCTTTATTTGCAGTATTTTTAAAGAAATATGATATTTTTACCTCACAAAACCACTCAAAAGCTCTGCAGGAATGGTTTGTCTATAGGCCGAAGCTAAGACACAACGGGCAGAGTGCTAAAAAGAAAAGCGTTTCGCTGTTGTAAAAGGGAAGACAGTTTTATTCGATCGTCTGCCGACCGATTATAGATGTCGCTATCAGACAAGGCAAATGGATTAAACTCAACTTCGGTCTGACGTCTTTTTTCTAACCAAGGCATCAGGCCTGAGTCATCAAACCGGAAAAGGACTGACACTACTTCCTTACCCACAGCAACTCAAGATTCTGATAACTTGGTTTTCGGAGACACACACATGAATATTCTACGGCGACAGAATTTTATCTAGCAAAACCGATTAGTATCTCTCCATGCGAATTTAAATGAAATGGTTTCTACAAATTTAGGCTGCTCATTCATGATCCCGAACAAAATTAGGCCAACAACAATTTGCTGTCCACCTAAATTTAACGCAAGAAAACAATTCAAGCATTCCTCTTTAACTTCAAAATAAATATCACACCACTACCACTTCATAAAAAACTATTGGTCTAAGCAGCGAAAAAAAAAAAACATACAAGACGCTCTGCACGATAAAATCATGAATCGAAGCACACAGCAAAAAGCCCACCATGAACATGCAATTCTCGGATGTCATTTTCCGCATCCCAAACTCTTAAGTGGGTACACTTCAACACAAAAGGCGTTGCAAGAAGGGAAATTTGGTCAATGTGGATACAAGACCAAATGATTCCTACACATCAAACCTCACACTTTCTAACTTTGGCTAGAAGCAGAACTGCAAGAAATATTCTAAGAACAATAAATAGTCACGTTTACTACTCTTCCAAAGTCACTCAATGTTAGTGGAGTAGCCATGAGAAAGACCAAATGAGTACTGAGTGTTCAAGAAGTTTAGTCGTTTCAAAATTTTCGTAAAAGTAGCTACAAGCGATGAATCGAAATATCACAAATAATCAATGATCGTGCCCGCGAAAGCAAAAGGTGATTTTCACAATCAAACTTAATCGTTCTTTCCATATAATAGTATAAATAAGACTACTAAATAAAATTGAATTTGCTATCTTCTATTTAATTGCAACTTCTGCAAAAGCAACGTTTACTTATATGAGCACTCAACACATCAAATCTCATTGTACAAAAATACGTACAACACTAATCGAAAAATTCATCAAAAGGCAGTCTGTAACATCCTATCATCTCACGACATCAACTTGTACTAATTACAGTCAGAATATTTGAATGAGAACCTGCTTTATCCATGCTACCATCCACATTTAGACATCGCCAGAACGACAGAATATTTAAAGACTGCTGGGCCGGATCACAGCCTCTGTTTCATGCGCCCACTTGCTCAGCCAGTTCATTTGCAGAACACAGGATAGTTTGCGCAGCTGGGTGACTGAGTCCAAAACAAAGAGTCTCGCGCCAATGTTTACAGTGGTTAAACCACACTGCGTGAAGCAGACACATGCCAAGCAAAGCATTCCTGCTTGAAACCTGTCATCTTTTGACTTCAAACCTTTGCTGTCATCCATGGGAGAACAGGTAAATATGAATCGCAGCTAATAAGAGAATATTTGTGTGATTTAGATCATCGAAAGTTTTAGCTATCGAGTGTTTTGATTTTGGAGAGTCAGCCATGTTTGTTTCTACTCTGCTGACCATGATTTGATCCGGCCCAACAGTCTTTAAACATAACCAAGAAAATGGAGCCATTTAACTTCATAGCGAAGAATAACTGAACCCGGTCTCAATTCCATTCGTGAGCTTGGCTACACTGCCTCACTACATGGGTATAAATAACAATACTACAGGTAATACTACTGCTACTACGGACCTCATACAGTATTTTTCAAACAACAAAAGTGTACCTAGTGTATGAAATCATCTCAAAAAAGTGTTACAATAGTGTGCATATTTCCATGAAAAAGTGTACAACAGTGCACGAATAACTGGAAATTCGATAATGGAGATGCACCGGAACACCCTGTGCGGCAAATTATTGCTAATGCTATACTGCATGTTGGTCCGCAAAATGACAACAGAGAGGATAAAAAGTGTCATCTCTAGGATTGAGCAACATAATAGATCAAAGTCGAAGTATTGCAGACCACCTCCAGCCATTCAGGCTCCCATTCCAGGAACATTGCAGTAACCATTGAACTCCCATTACGGGTAGATCGATGAAATCTGAAAGGCAACCTAATCCAGGAGGACTTGGGACAATCAGGAAGGACAAAAATTCAACTGATGGATGTGATCTGGTGCGAGGAGTAAGCATCGCCTACCCTGGGAAACCGTCCAACCAGACATATTCCAGACATAGACACACAATCAAGAAGTTACTAAAAATCGCATCGTAGAGCCCAGGACTTACTTCCACAGCACTTCGAAATGGTACATATTGGAGAGACGTCCACGAGACAACCACACGGCTGAGGCGAATGGTATCGAAGCTTCAGAATGAAAGCACCTTCATTTGAGATGTAATGCCAGGACTAACACCTTGGAACTGACCGCACTACTAAACCTTCGACCATACCAAATATAAGCACCCAAACCAGGGCTATGCGTCGACCCCCGTTGGGCTACACCAATCGTCCCTTCTTACAGAAAACACCAGTTGAGAAATGACCATGCACATGACAGCCCTCATATACATGAGCATGAAATCTGTACGCTGTACATTGGTGGCCAAAAGGAATTTCCTGGGACTGTGGACTAGACAAAAAACAGTAGGTCACAAACACACAGCTTACGCTTCTATAAAGCCGGACTCACAAACCTGAATATAAAAGCGCTCCACACAACACGCAATATACCAGAACAATAGAATTGGTGAATCAGCCTTGCTCAGGTGCTACATTCACAAACATGCCAAAACGCTTCATGCAGTCAACTGACTGAACACTCTGCATGTACAACTTGACAGTGCAGAAGAGCCATCGAATCTGATAGCCTCTGTGACAGCAGCACAAATCCACAGAAGCCGGGAATAAGAATCAGAGCAAAACACAAAGGCCAGTGCCAGGGTGACCAACTGACCCACAACAGTTGATTGCTCCAACTGAGCTGCACCTGGTACGGATCGCAACAGTCGTTGACTGCAATCAGAAGATGAAGAAAAAGGCCACAGTCACGAACATCATTATCTTTTAAAGAGGCATTGCCTTCTACAAAGCACACCCATATGAAGGATGAAACCCTTCCAAAACTTCACAACATTTTCTTCAATGATAGGCCAATGATTTTGCAACGTGGGGGGAGGGGGAGGGGCAAATAAGAACGTTCTATATACCCAATGGAACAAGGGAAGATCTGCAAACATATAAAATCTTTTTATGTCCAGTCCTGAACCCGAAGTTTCAACAGATAAAAGACATGACATTGCATATAGTCGTGATACAAAGTGAGGTTGACATAACACCATGGGAAGAGGGAGAAGAGTCTCTGAGGCCATCAATAACGTTCTAATAATAATTCAATCTATTCTCATGCATCTTGAGAACTGTAATTGAATGGAGGTTATCTAGCGGTGCTTGGGAAAAAACATTTTCAGATCAACGTTTGGTATGAGGCAATTCAGACGAGGCTTCAGAAGCCCTTGCACCACACAAGTGTTGTCTAGTTTTCCAGCATCATCATTGCTGATGCATCTGCTGCCTATTCACTGTGCTGCATACAAACACAACATAGGTAATCTCAGGTAATCCTGGTTGAAATTGCATGTGGCGTATCACATAAAGTGGCTTGTTGCCCTGATCGCTGTGGTCTTCAAAGACTTCTCTTCAGCACAAACTCTACGAAGTGAGCATCGAGCCATGCGAAAGTGGAGCATCATATGTCCGGTATCTGTATCTAACCTGGGATCAGATCCTACCATTCCTTTATACTGGAGCTGCTCGCTCTTAACCGTGTAGAGGAAAGGACGATCTGGCCATATTGGTTGGAAATCCATTTCTGCATCGAATCTTCAAGACCAGCGGCATCAAACTATAGTTCTGTCACGAAATAATAATATACACCCATTGCGCATGCTCCTACCGCTGCGCAACATGATCCAATTGCCCAAGTGGCAAATTAAATATGCACATGAACAATGAGCCATTCTGAATCGAGTGCAGAGAAACTCTGCATTTTCCACGAGCGTCAAATCCAAGACATACGCGAATATCGTCAGATTGTTATTTCTTCCACAGGGAATACGCGAGCAGCTTCCTATGCGAATGAGAAGGATCTGGTCCCAGATTACTGCATCTTTCTCATAAACTGTCAGGGATATAGTCCAGGCTTTAATTAAAATACACCAATATTTCCAACAAGATAGCAAGTTTCACAGGATCATAAATATGGAAAAAAATTTTGGCACTGTTCTGACTTCATACTTTTTCATAGATGCGTCCTTGAATTTTTCCTATTTCACTATCAAGACAAGGACGCATAGCTGTCTATTTACTACTAAGACTAATAAATATACAAGAATATTTTTCTCACAAGTCGAAGACATAAAAAAGTGTATATTAGTATACGGTGTAGACAAAAAATGTTTGATATCACAAAAAATAGTGCGCAACCCTTATTGTACAATAGTGATAATAGTGTACGACGCATGAGGTCTGCTACTACCAAAGCAGCATTCGATAGATGGACACAATCAAGTCTTAAAGGCTCCACTATGAGCGGCTTTTAAGAAAAAATCTTTGATCATTTCACCATCCAATGCTAGGAAGGCAGCGCTCTTAGTTACTTCTGTCAAATGATGCATCGCAAACCGAAAGCAGAAGTCCTCCAGTTCCTGGAAAAACAACCAAAACATACAGCGTAAGTAGCAGCAGTAACGAAAGCAAATAAATCGTTGGAAAACTTGAGAGTTATTAGTATTTACAAATGACTACAGTCGGTACCGGGATGATTAACTGTAGTCAAACAAGTCGATGATGCTTTTTTAATGGAAGCGGTAACAAGATCTAAAGAAGCTTGAAATCCAAAAGGTACTTTAACAAATACGATCGAAATCTGTCAGCAACACATGTCTAAAAAGAAGAAAACAAAAAAGTAAATAAAGAATTCTACGACCTTGCTAATCTATCTAGTGATACAAAAACAAGAAACAAAAGAAATGAATTTGAGACTTTTCGCTAGAAGCTTCCATGCTTCCATGGAGCAATCCCAGGGGTAACTAACGCCAATACCGTAATGCCTCAAACGAATAAGCGCCCGGGCGCTTATTTAATTTTCAAGGATCCAGGGTGGGCGCATATCGCGGGGCCGCTTATGTAATTGATAGACACAGGAGCAATTTTAGAAAATAGCAAGTCACATAATTAGTGGACTCCCGCCAACTTAATTAAGAATCTCCACGTCAGATCAAAGAAGAGAACAACACGTAAGCCATAAGATTTGCCCCACAAATCGCAAAAACGTAATGAAGTGTACTGGAAACATTAGGAAAAGACCCTAAAACAACCATTGTTGAAATAAATTGCCACCCGCATGCTGAAGAACAACACATTCCCAAGATATGAAGCATGGGTCATAACATATGCATTGTTGCCCTTAAAATCCGCGCCCAAAATGAAAAGATAAACCATTGTTAACACATTTGGAAAAAACCTGAAAATATAGCCATTTTCTAAGGCAAACTACCACCCGCAAACCTAACGAGATTTTCCTCAGACACGGCACATGGTTCATAACATACGCGGAGAGGCCCCTGTGAATCACAACAACAAAAATGGCAAAAAACGGATGAACCGTTCAAGACATACTCGGAAAACCCCCCTGAAAACCACCATATTTGGACGTAAATTGCCACCTGCAAGCCAAACGAGATTTTCCGAAGACATAGCAAATGGTTTAAAATATGTGTATAGTTGCCCCTAATATGCACATCAAAAATGACAAGAATCAGATAAAGATATTTTGACATATTTTAAAAAACCCCTGAAAATCACCATTTTTGGACGCAAATTACCACCCGCAAGCCAAACGAGATTTTCAGGAGGCATGGCATCTGGTTCAAAACATGTACAAGTTGTCCCTAATATTAAAACCAAAAATGCAAAGAATCGGATGAGCGGTTTTTGATTTATCTGGAAAAAACAATGAAAGACACCATTATTTTGGCGCAAAGTGCCACCTGCAAGCAAAACGAGATTGTTCAGAGACATGGCAAATGATTCATAACATGCATACAGTTGCCTCAAATATTCACACCAAAAATAACAACAAATAGATTAACCGTTCACGACATACATGGAAAAAACCATAAAAATTGCCATTTTTGAACCTAAATTGCTACCCGCAAGTGAAACAAGATTTTCAGGAGACATGGCATATGGTTCAAAACATGCGCAGAGTTGCTCCTAATATTCACACCAAAACTGACAAGACTTGGATGAACAGTTCTTGACTTGTTTGGAAAATACCATGAAAAACGCCTTTTTTGGACGTGTTATATTGCCACCTGTAAGCTGAACGAGAGTTTTCCCAGATATGACACCTGGTCCACAGTATAACTACTATTGCCCAGTAATTTCACACTAAAAACCAGAAAAAAGTAATGATCAGATTTTGAAATATTGTTAAAAAACCCCAAAACGGCCATTTTTGGGCATAAATTGCCACCTGCAAGTCGAACAAAATTCCGGCTCCATCACTTTTCCTTAATTATATGGATTGTCACCTTCACACCAAATTTCAGAAAAATTCATCGAGAGGTTATATGGGAAAATGCATTGGTGACGGAAGGACTGACGGAAGGACGGAAGGACGGATGGACAGACCTCATTTTATAGGATTCTTCCGCTAAAGCGGGAGTCCAAAAAGTTCCCATGTCATCAAGATGAAAGAAGAATAAAATAGGAATGAAAGCTAAGACAAATCGTAGTGTTTATTCAAAATTGCTTCCTGGCTTGCTTTTTAATCACATACTCGTTTTCGAAGATTGGAAGATGGGCGCTTATTCAAGGGGGGCGCTTATTCACTACTTTCACTTCTAGGGTGGGCGCTGATCGAGGGGGGAGCTTAGTCACGGGGGTGCCTATTCGAGGCATTACGGTAAGAAATTTGATGGAAAATAGTTTGCGTGAAAGTCCTTTCGGGATAATAAAGGATTAAGACAGTTAGGTTTTATATGAAGGTGGGAAATACTCATGACAAAACTTTGGTTCACAACTTTATAGTTTGCATATTCCTTTCCAAATACTACCCATCACCATATCGAAAATAAATCCAAACTATGTATTCATGCATGCTTATGTTCTTATCATCAACTATATGTAAATAGATCTTTGTATAAAAGGTTGCACGCATTGCAACACACTTGCGTTTAAACTGCCACAAAGTAAACCTCAAACGAAAATGATACAAAGCTCGAACCACCACCTTATTCGAGGTAATAAAAATGCAGAAGAAATGCTAGTGGAATTAAAGTGGATGGTTTCTTTTACACGTTGGTTGCACTGCCGGGAGCAGTTAAAACTACACCCCACCCCAAAATCATACTACGATAGGCAGAGGCCTGATTTTTAGACTGATTGTAGCTGCTAGAAAGCAGTTTTCAAAAAGCATTCATATGACCTGTTAGGTCAGCTCATTTTCGGCGAAATCAGCAGAATTGATGGAAAATCGGCCCGGACCAGCCTATCATCAAAAGATGAATAACTGCAGGGTAGAAACAATTTGCGGAAGAAATTCTTGCGGAAGTAATTTGTGCGGAATTTATTTTTGCGATTTTGACCATT
Source organism: Scolionema suvaense (assembly GCA_027575255.1). Lineage (NCBI taxonomy): Eukaryota > Metazoa > Cnidaria > Hydrozoa > Limnomedusae > Olindiidae > Scolionema > Scolionema suvaense. The sequence continues at coordinate 2,025 of JAOBRC010500231.1, read as the reverse complement.
TTCCGCAAAATTTTCATATTGAACCAATCGCTAAAATTTATTCAGCAAACTTTTCAAAAAGGAAACATTAAGTGTCAACCAATCTATTTAAAGTAATTTTTGTAATTCTTTAACGCTGTAAAGATCAGTTTACAGCTTTCTCAGTCTGGTGAACGTCTTCTTCTTCCATCGGAAAAAATAAAATTAATGAGAACACGCAATCGCAAAAAATTCTTCGCAAAATACATCTTTTTTACAAGTCTGAATTGCAAAACTTCTACCGTAAAAATTTCTTCCACAAATAATCTCTTCTCTTAAGGTACTTGCTACTAAACATTGATTGGTTCCTATGCAGTCGTTTGTTTTCTGCGAGTGAAGTTGTTTCTGAAGAATACATTTGCCCTGGACTAATTTACCGCAGGGAATCTCAGGATTTCTGCCAACCTCATATGACAAAAGCTTCATAACTTCTCAAGGACAATCTTTCTACATGAAACTTGGCTAAATCTGACTATTTCCGCAAACAGCTGTCTCGCAAGTTTTCACTAAAGCGTAAGAAGCCATAAGCATTTGTTCCGCATTCACGATTTCTGGATCATTATTATTTATTTAGTTGCTTTCTTTTTGTTGCAATTTTTAAATGCCAACCTTCTGCGTTTTTCGTCCTCAAAACGTGACCAAACAGGTGTAAACTTTGCTGAATCCACACACATTTGTGGCGTAATTAATTGTCCCTCAAGCAACTTCTAACAACTAAGTCTGATCTAAACAAGTCCAAATTGATATAAGAAGAAAAAGTAGAAACGTAATTCCCACCAACATTCTGCCTGAATTTTGTTTTTCTGTTTTGCAGCACTCTCCCATGTGTTGCGTGTTTTCCAGCCACAGTTCATTGTAATGCAAAAAATCAGAACAAAGTTACATGCAAGCATGCTTTACTAGGTTAGCCAAATAGTACAGTAAAATGCTCGTTGCACTGCTTTTCGAGGATGTTCATTGAAGATGCATACCGGTTCAAATGTTGTTCATACCTGTGAGCCGTATCTAACACCAGTAGCCAGGAGTGAACCGACGTTTTCGACAGATATTCCGCTCATCAGGATGGATTCGCATTTTTTCACTAAAATCGTCTCACAATACGATTTGGCGAGATCAAGCAAACCTGAAGAACAATGAAGCGTGAAATTAAACATATGATTTCACTATGGATTGGCACAAGAATGCGAGTTAAGTTTTTCACACAGTAGATATTAAAGGAACACAACCACCTAATTTTTTATTAGCTCTTCGTAAAAGTCACCATAAAATATTAGCATACCAAACAATGATTATTATTAGAAGTTCTACATTTGCTACCAATTCCAGGTTTCTTACTAAGTCGGCCCGTCTCGGCAGAGGAACCATATGATTGTCAGCTGATACAGTGGAGAGGCATTAGTCAGACGTTTTGTTGTTATTTCTGCCATCAAAGGCATTAGCCGTAGTCACACGACAAGATTGCTTAAGTAATCGGATCACTTAAGTAATCCAAATCTGAGCAATCAGTGTGACTACGGACATTGCTTAAGTAATCCGACACACCTGGGTAGCCTCTACCAACTCCATTATAGATAACGATCAGACTGCTCAGATCGATGTAAGCAAGCTGAAAGCTTACTTACATGCATTGCTCAGATCTAGATTGCTTGAGCAATCGGGCACCGTAGTCAAACCCAGATTGCCTAGAGTAGTGGATTGCTTAAGCAATCTGGATCGCTTAAGTAATCTCCGTGTGACTACGGCTATTGCAAGTCCTTCAAATACACAATTAGCTCGGTCATTAAATAATCAAACTATTGAAATACTTCTCCTGGCTGCAGATGAGGAAAGCCGATAACAGTATACGCTTCTATGTAGCCTTGGAGGAGAATGACCTAATTAGGATATGATCGGTAATTGCTGCCGAGAGCCGAGAGAATTTTGACAGTAGAATAGGAAATCTTTGAAGTGAAAGATTTGCTGAACGTAAAATCCGAATGCAATGAAACTTCATACATGTGATCCACT
>JAOBRC010500120.1:0-11574 GCA_027575255.1 Scolionema suvaense | reverse complement strand
AACTCTAGCAACAAATTAGAAAGGTTTGTTCCAACATGGTAGCATCTGAACAACTCTGTATCTACATCCATATATGGGATAAACACTACCAAATGGGAGAAACACTACTGTATATGAGAAAACATAACTATAGACACATAATACAACTACATCATATAGTCTCAGCATAAGGCTTTTCGGCAATGGCCATCATCAGGTGCTACAAGGTTAGTATCTACAGAAAACATTACTGTACACCTGTACACCTACACATCAGCTCTAACAAATTATATTTTTGAAATGAGGAATCAAATCTAAGTTAAAAGGCGGTTTTTCACGCAGTGAAATTGTCATGCGAAGCAAACATTTTTTGCCCATGAGCGTGTGCAGTTTTAAAAAGTTGTGAAGGAAATTCCCTACTGTTGTTCGCTGAAGTGAAATTTTTCACTGCGAACAAGAAGAACTAATTTTTACTTTTTCCCAGCAAAATTTGTCACCAACCAATCAAATGATGAAATAGCATTGCCACGGTTTACCTGCAAGAAATTGAGCCAATTAAATTACTGCACCAATAGCGAAATTGAACGACGTGGAAATTGAAGAGCGAAATTTCGCTCCGCGCAAAAATTATGCTACGTGCAAAACCACCTTAACAGTCACCTCTGGCAAATGTGCCTACCTTCTTGGGCCTTTATACGCCAGTCCCAATGGTGCTAATTTTTTACTACCAACATAATAAGGGCCAACCGAGAGGTTCTGCTATAAGCCTTTAAACAAGGTTTCACTCTGAGTGAATTTGGGAAGTGGAATTAGAACAGGTGTTGAACTAGGGCTGGAGGTAATAAGTTGCTATCTGTTATTAGTCGCACATCACCAAACCATAGCATGAAAACATGCAGTCTAGCTCGCAGACTTACTTGTATGAACATAAAACAGGAAGAAAACAGTTAAAAACAGAAAAGTTAGAAAACATAACTCACATTTAGTGCTGCTTCACCACATTTATCGATTGCATTTAACCCCTGAGTGTAAATGTGTTCTTCAAGCAGTTCTTTTAACTGCCCCAAAGCATCTGATATTCTCGAGACCAGGCCATACATGCGTCCCAAATCTGCAATGTTGATCAAACAGACTCAACATACTTCTTAATGTTTAAAGACTAAGTTCAACACCTGCTGCAGCCAGAAATGTATTAGAACATAGCCGTGAGAGCCGCTTTTATATTTTGCTAACATTTCAGAGACAGTGCTGCTCTTTTCAGGCATAACAAAAAACACCTACATCTTTCTCCCATCGTAGATGAGGTGGATACAATTTTATTTCTATATAGGTATACTTTCTATAATGTTCACATTTTCCCAAGTTCAGGAATCTTGCTTCAAGTCATCACTACAATTGGGTATACATAATGTAACATCTTTCAGGAAGGCAACTATCATAGGCATTAAGTTGTAGATTATGAAGTATCATGCAATGTCGAATATTTATTATGTCATACTACATCAGAAGTGAATACAGAATAAAACCTGTTTTTTTCTCCACATTACTGTCATATTAGTGGAAGAAAATCAATCAAATACCACACACGTAAGGAAAAATCAGGATATTGCATTTCGATATGCATAATATTCTGGCATATACACCACCTTAGTTACCATAAGAGGAAGTCAACAGTAAAAACTGTTCTTGAATGAGAAAGATGCACAAAGAATGATTTAGTTTCAACAGAACACTGTATAAATTCGAACAAAGCAGCCAGTGAGAAGGGCAGGAAGTAAAATGAAAGGGTTACACACCAGTCTCAACAAACGGTAACTGCATAAAATGCAGAACAGGAAATAAGTCCGAAACAGTTACAAACCAGTCTCAAGATAGCGGTAACTGCATAAAACACAGAATGCTGCTTCTGATGGCAGGTAGGAACAACAAAAACCTGAAGATAATTTCACAGACAGAATACAAAGCAAGAACGATGGCAAGCACATTCCACAAACCTTCATCTTTGTCATCAGACAGCAAGTTCTTGAACTCAGTGTAGAGTGTATCAAGATGGTTCTGAATAAGAACCTGCTCACATTTCTTTGCTAGCTGTAGACAAAACAGAGAGCAGAAATGTAATCAGTCATGTTTGATCGACAGTACTATCTGAATCTTTTTCAAGGCTTGCAAATATGTCAATCAAACAACACCACTATTAGGATACAAAGACCTTACTTCACTCCCAGTAACATGAAGATTTAAGTAAGACTGAAATTTTCATAACAATATTGGAAGAAAAATTTTTTGACTTTAAAAAGCAGAGCCATTTTAACTACAATACTGGCTAATGGCTAGGAAGGTTTGAAAGAACCCTTGCCTCAAATTAACCCAAACCTACTTTTCATTTTTGGCAACATCAGAAATTTGAGTGTTCATAGTGATAGAAGAGATATGCGGGAAAAAAACCTTGAAAATAGCCAATTTTGGATGTAAATTGCCACCAATTGGTTTTTTCCAAATATGTCCATAACAGCAATTTTTAGAGTTTTTTCAAAATATTTTGAGAACGCTTCATCAGTTTTTTGTCATTTGTGGAGTGAATTGTATGGCTCATGTATATATTATTTTTGTCTTTGATCTGACGCAAAGATTCTCACTTAAGTTTGCAGGAGTCCACCAATTCTGTGACTTATTTATTTTTTGTTTTACACAATTTTTCGAAATTTTTGTCAGATGACACCCAAAGTTTTCAAATTTTGTGGCCACTTGCATTCTTTTTACTGACAGCATCAGTAGCTATAACCCTTTCACTACCAGGCTTTTCGTTATGCTTAAATTTCAATACATCAGTAAATAATGAAGCAAACTAGCTGAAATTTTTACCCTTTTCTTGTGACATATTGGAGGTAAATCTTTTGATCATGCCAAAAATGTTTTTTGTACAAATTTCTTTTTAGGAAAACCAAAAAATCCAAAAAACGTCTAAAAAAAATACAAAACTCATTTCAAAATCAATATATCCTCTAGAACTCTAATCCACAACATAAAATCAACAAACTGATTCCAGATATTCACCTTGCCACTCAAGTCATTTTATGATAGGAGGAACAGCTTATCGCAATGCAACGGTAAAAAAAATGACATTCAGCTCATTGATCGAATATGAAAAATGATGAAATTTGGTTTTATTTCAGGTGAAAGCTTCAGCAGTTCTCCTAAAATCTTGCTTTGAAGTTTGGATAATATATGCATTTCTCCTAGCTTGATTCACATTAGGCCATGACATCACTTATGACCATCACTAGGGACACTGCTGACCACAGTAACCAACCAATTGAAAGAATTCTGGAGATGGCCTGTTGAACATATTCATGGTCTGACAAAAGACGTGTAATCAAACATGTTCAGCTGTCCTTGGATCAGGCACAATTCAATCATAAATATTCACTAATTTCATTGGTCATAACCCACGTCACGCATAATTACTGAGCCTGAGAAAAATGGCAGAAACGTTCCCAATTTAAAGGCCCATATCTGGAGATCCAATTCCTGGAGAAAGACCTGATTTTAGTCAATGTTCCTGGAAAATTGGCTTTTGGTCCAAAAAGGCAGTCGGTTTCCTACCAAAAGTGTGTGCGTTCAAATAGATTTCTCAGACTTGCCCGCATTCTTTTGTATGCGGTTTTCCCTGAGTTCTCACAATTTTTGTAAAATGCCGAAATATTCATACAAACTGCATGCCAAGTCTGAAAAATGGCAAGTATAGCTGTGTCCAAGCACCGGGCCCAGGCACATGAAAGACAGATTTTGAACCCAATGCGCAGGTGTTTTTACACGGTTATCAGGTAGAATAAGGGATCAAAATAAAATAAAATATTAATAAATAAAATATTCATCGTCATCCTCATTAGTAAAACATTCAACTCCACAACTGTTTACACTGCAGCAAACTCGACCCATGCTTCTCGCCACATCATTCAATACCGTAATGTCCACCATGCTAAATTATAAACCAGTCTTATACGCATCTTCAGTACCTCTTTCTCTGTACTCTCATGAAGGTACACTTGAACACGCCTTTGTTCTTCTTTGAGTCGAGCTTCCGCCTATGCAGAAAAATTGCAAAAAATAAAATTAAGAAAGAACAACTGTGACAAGTAGATGGCACAGTGAAACACTGTCATATAGCCATTGTCACATCAGTATTATACTGCAATGTAATTCTATAGATTTACAATGACCTTGAACCATACAGAAATCATTTGAAGTTAGAAACAACAATAAAGGAACCCGAGCAAGTCAACAGTAGCCAATGACACGGAAATCAAACAGCTGCATGCGTAAGACAGTAGCAAGAGCAGGAAACCACTGTATCCCATCAGCAACACAATTTGTGAATGATGGTACAAACCTTTCTTTCAGATTACTAGATAATAACTATTAGGATGTCCATATTCACTGAGATAGTCTACTACAAAGACTAATGGGCTAAGAGAAAATGGACAAGAATAATGGAAAATCAAAGGAAAGGGGGGGGGGGGGGGGTTCAATGGTCTACAATGAGCTTTTAAAAGAAGATAAAGTGATCACTAAAATCATTTAAACCAGGGTTCCCGTCACAATATAATTCAGTAAAATATGTCCAAATACACAATCTCCACACAGCTCACATGGAATGGACATACCAGATCATGAATACACCAAATATACAGTGCATGAATACAGTGCACTGAATAATTGTATTTTGTGATTGCCTTTTGGAATGAAAACCCTTCTTAGTTAAATTGCCTAATATTTAAACTTCTGATATCAGGTGACGCCAGGCTTCAAGGAACTGCTTCTGGGAATTCTATTGTGCAACACAACAGAGCACAGATATCAGTTAGCAGATGCAGAAACATGATAGCGCTAAATAAATATAAACATGGACATTAGACAACAAGTCTCTCTTTTGTTACAGGCAACAATTCTTTCCTCATTCTTCGGCTGAGAACAATCCTGGGTTTTCATAGAAAGATAACAAAGAATGTGTAAATCTCTAGTCCAACAAGTCGTATCTGCTTTGGCCAGATCCGAGGGCAGTCATGCCAACTATTTTGAAACAGCCAAGTTAAGGAAGGAAGTGTATTTATCTCACTAGAATTGATGAGCAGACTAAACACTCTGCATGGTGAATTGCAAAACTGATAATTTCAACTGAAAATAAGAACTTTTCTGATGTACTCAGCGGTTTCAGAAGTAGGTGTCAGCCAGCTCAAAGAAACTCTTACTTTCAAATATTCAAGTATCTATGTAAGCTACTTTTCCTAAATATGAATAAATACGAAAGAGAACAATGGCAGTTTTAAGAGTTTGAGCTGCCTACTTTCATGCTGCAGCCTGCAACTAGAAAACTTTTGAAACCCGTGTATTTTATCCATACAAGAAGGAGGTTTTACTTACTCTCTTCATGTACTCAGTGACAGGATTGTGTGACAGGAACTCCAAACTTTCTGTAATATAATATTGTTCAGTCGCCTGAAGGAAGAGAGATTCGAATTGTTTCCTGTACACACTAAGAGTCGGTCCTTGAGAACGAACTTCATCTTCATTGATTCCCAAATGAACTAAAACCAACAAGGACATATGGCATGCAATCAGCCAAAAGAACTGAAAAATTTTTCAGAAGATACGCAACCTATCAGAAATGATTCAATAGATTTAGTTGTATCTGTTCCCCTAAAGGAGAACTAGCCAACCAAAAGAACAACTCCACTCTTATCTGTACCGTAATCGCTTGGAAAAGGGCCCCTCTTGAATAACCGCCCACTTTTTGGAGAAAATAATTTCATAAGCGCCACTTTCAACTGAACACCCCCCCCCCCCTTTTTTCACCAAGAGTGGGCACTGATTCAAAATTTCACAGTGGAAGAAAATTTCAATATCTAGAAGGAAGGAAGGGAACATCAGGAAAAAGAAAGAAAAACATTTTTGATATTTCGTAATAAGAGTACGTGTTTTTCTTTTAAATAAAAGATGTAAAATGTGAAGAGGATAGAATGTATTTTTAACTTCGATCTTTAATTCTTTGGAAGCAACCACTATAGAATCCCGTTTTTTCAAAAAATATTTTGTAAGTGCCCCTTTCGAATCAGCGCCCCTCTCGAATAAGCGCCCCTCTCGAAAGACAAAAAATTAAATAAGCGCCTGGGCCATTTTTCAAGCAATTACGGTATAAAGTCCCCAGGAAGGCTGTACAATGTTAATACAATGTTACAAGAGTGCTCAGAATTAGCATTGCTTTACTGATCCTTAAAAAAAACCTGACCAGTGATATCATGCATTTTTTCTCAGTGTCACAACTATAACAAAATATTCCTTGGCCTCACTACCCAGAAGAAACAGAAAAAAAAAGACCAAAACTGCAAACTCACCATAGCTATCAATCACTCCAGAAATAAGTGTGGTATTGATCGAATCTCCATTACGTTCTCTTTTGATTAAATCTAATACAGCATAAGTAACCTAAAACATCAAAAGAAAACATTATAGGTAACTTTTCACACTACAGCCAACTGTACATATATCTGCAAACCATGTCGTCAAATAACTGAATTAGTACACAAAATGTCAGTTACATTGTGCTCTTGCTGCTCAGCAGGCAGTTGCATGTTCTTTCATAGGTGTACAGGGCTTACAGCGTGTGTACAAGTCCTACTTTAGAGGATGAAAGGGTCTAAATACTGCACGCTGCCTTTTCCAAAACTTACCAAACAATGCCTTCTCACTACAAAGTGCAGATATTAGTGAGAAAATATAACTAATATCTTTCCTTTGCTCTCCGATCCAGACTCTGCCTCCAAATTCTAGGAAAGCTTACTGATGTGCATGAAAGTGACTGTGGAGGACTCTGCCAAAGGAATCGAGTACACATCCTTGACCAGAAACAATACAAATTATCAAATCAAAATGGCACTATCTTGAATATGAAACAGTGTAAATAATGAAGAAATTATCAGAGTAATAAATGCACATCATCAATAAAGGATATACTTGACAGCTTGCAGGTTTCACACAAAAACGATAAAAAAGTAATAAACTTGAGATATCTCCGGCTTAGAAGCGACCATTTTTTTCCCACAGTATCCCGAATGTTTATCATGATTCGCAAGATAATAATTTACACCGTAAATGAGAAAAAATAGTGAATAAAGACAGTAACAAAAGGATGATTTCCAGATATAAATAGCCACATCAAAGTCAAATGAGAATTTTGCCAAATATGACATGTGGTCCATGCAAGAAATACTACGGCCTCCAGTATCAAGCCAAAGTACAAACAAGCAATGAACAGACAGATTTGGAGATATTTGAACTCTCCAGCTACAGCTAATCTCAATGGCGACTATATGGCAAACAATGCAGACATTCAAATTTCACTAAACAGCAACAGGGAACTTGTGCATACTTCATATATAAACCAACAAAACACAAGAACATCTATACCACAACTCAATAACATGGAGGTCCTGCGCCACTAAAATGCAGGATTTTTTACAGTCTGACATTCCAGAATTGGAGAGCTGTGACCAGATAAAGAAGATATGGGATGATCTGAGTCAGATTTTCTCTGAAGTGCCGCTAAAAAATAGTCTTGTTGAAAAGAGCACTTTTGTGCCACATATTCAGACCCTTTCTCTGTCTACGATAGGGCCTGTAATGAAAAGGTCATCGTTCACAAAAATATAACAAAATGGTATCCATCCTTGTGCCAATGTACAAAGCGAAATTTATGTCAGATCCCAGGTCACGTGACAGAAACCAAAACCATACAAATAACGTAGCATAAATTGCTATCATCACAGATATGTGCTCATAATATACAGAAATATGAAATAAACATTTTCACTCAATATCTCAAACGTGTTTCACTATTTTCAACAGAAAAGCGGATCTTCAAATTTTTATTGAACAAAGCCTGTAAGACAATAGAACTTATTCACAAACGAATGAATATGGATCACAAGCATTAGAGCAACAGGCACTGACGATTATGGATAATGAGAAGTTTAAGCTTATGAAAGAAGGAAAACATACCTTTGTATCAAGAGCCTTGAATAAGACATCTCTCCAAGTAACAAGTGCAAGCTGAATAAAAAAAACAATAAAGTTTAAGTAAAGCATTCTTCAGAAAGAATGCATGAGCCAACACAAATTTCAATGAATGAAAGACTTCCAGTATTGACTTACATTCCACTAAAACAACCTTGAACCACTCATGACTTTTTGTCTTGCAAGCCACCAGTTATACAGCTGCCACCTAGAGGACATTTAAGTGTCTCTTTGTTTTGTTTTTCTCATTCTTTATTATGGCAGTTACAAATTTGGGATGGCAGGCATTAACCAAGAAAGATGCTTGCAACCGACTAGCTGCTACAAAAACTGAATCTTCAAATTGAGTCTTCACTGAATCTTTGACTGCAACCTAGAATGGCTTTATCTTGTTGAGGTGTGGCCCCTCTAGCAGTAGTGCCATTCTCATGCAATACACATTTTCATTAGCTGTACACCGATAAATCAACACGTTCAATGCCAACAAACAGATTAGGAAATTTGGCAGTAATGCTCGTTCCGTTACTGCATCGTTTCCGCAACCATAAAACGACGGGAACCATTCATCGTTCCGCCACTCTTCCAGCCACACAACAATGAACTTGGTATTCATCCATATGCAGCACAAATAAGTGGCATGCGCCTTTGATATGTGACACCCATCCCATAGCAGACTTGATTTGAATAGTTCTGCCTTTAGCTTATCTTTGCAAAGAGACACCTGGCGTTCTGGTGTTCGAAAATCGACCACATCAGATCAATGATTAGGGAACTTTCCGCTAATGCATTCATTTGATGAATGATAAGTGGAGCACTTCCTCAGTTCAGTTCTGTTTACTGTTAGCTACTCATCACGTTCGGATGTTGCAATTTGTGAGCAGTTTTTTACACGTGCGATGGCAAGTGCATCACAGAAAGCAAAACGAGAAACTGTCTTGCGAAAATGTTTAGAAACGTCCACATGCCAAAGTTTATCTCCAAAATTTTTTTCGTTCGTTCAGTCAAAGTTCATTTTAGGCGGAGATCAGGGAGGTTTAGGAACTTGCAAACTCTCTAAATGCTTTCTTTTCAAGCTTAACTGAATCGCAAAAGTTAATCCAACAAAATTTCCAGAGTTTTTGACCTCATGAAAGTTTCTCCGGATAACGTAGTTCACGGAAAGTAAGAAAGCAAAGCTGGAGCAATAGATGAAGTCACACTGAGACGTTCAAAGAGCGACGTGTAATTTTTTTCACTCTTCTTGTTCGACGAGCGAATATCGGTCTAGATAAGGCTATTCTCACATCCAAATTTGCCTATCAGTGTGACCAAGCGAATTCATTGGGAAGGAATTTGCTCGTGCAATTCTCACATCAAAATTTCTCCTAGTTTTGAAGGAACATGTACCTTTCTATATAAAAAAATGCAAGACATTGCTTTAGTGATGCTATCCAACACAGCTAACATATTTATTACCACTCGATATGGGTCAACCATACGGTTGCTTACCGCCGCTTAAAATTTCCCACGTCTTATTGTTCACAATGACGTGTGACGAGGGACGTGCGAATTTGATTTCACTTGTTGTTTGGACGTGCAATTTCAGACGAGCGATGTGCAGAATTTTGAGGTTAAATTTCGTACGTCTTGCAGGGTCACACTGACGGGTGATGCGAATTTCTTAAGTCGCTTGTCTCAGTGTGACTTGGGCTAATCCTGTGTTTCCTGTGAAAATTGGCAATTAATGGCTAATACTTACATTTCTCATCAAAGTTTAGTGGCTGGGACCTTTCAGAAAACAAACAATCTCCATATTTTTGGGGTAGTGGCAGCTTCATCAGAGGTGATTTTGCAGTATTAATGGCTCGATAAGAATGCAATTTTAGCCTCACTTGCGTGCTTACAATAGTCAAAATAGCGTCAGTTTCTGGAGCTCCCCCCCGTACCCTGTTGGGGGCTTCAGAACACCCTCAAACCCCCAGTTCCATTTATGAACGCCAAGGCGTTTCGACATACTACCTACGTATCGGTCTAGCGTTACCACAAAATCAAAATAGCAGTAATGGGATTCCGTTTCCCTAAGAAATGCAAATTTCATAGCCTAATAAATAACACACATATATGCAACTGCAGTCCCTATCCAAACATAGACAACACAAATCAACTTACTGGAAAGCAAAACTAAAAAAAATGCATACAGCTGCTGACAGTACATCTGGAGGTAAAACGAAAACAAGCTCTAAGGCAACAAAATCAATGAACATGAGTGGGAGGAAGGAATCTTGACCCTTCTAGAACCCGTCTGAACCATTTGACTAGAACTGCTGAGATGCTGCATCGATGCTGCAGGATGAGAAATCATTACTCTATTAAAGATCAATTACTGAATGAGGTGGCAAAGCTCTAGTTCGTAGATATAGCCTAGGATTACTATCAAATCCCAAACACATTCTATATAAACACTTAAGTTCAGAAAAGGTACATGGCTCAAACATCTGCCGGGTCAAATAATTAAGTAACAGAAGCTCGGGCTTCACAAGCAGGTGGTCCATACAGTAACAACAGAAAAGCAACAGTACAAGGAAACTTACATTATAAATCTCATATACTCCTTTTCTACCTTCGTCGCATTCTCTTCGCACCCAATGTCTATTCAAATATGCACATATGCCATGCAAAACCCTGCTTGAGAACTTGTAACCCTCCCATTGCTGCGTGTAGAATGTCAGTACAGATTCATCCATCAGATCACTTCCTTGCTATAAACGAAGTCAGAATGTTGAAACAAATCAGTTGCAGGTGCTATTAAATGCTCAAGTCACATCCGTATAACAGCCTCCCTTAACTATCATTATCATATTACAGTACCTAAAATCAATGATCAAGAAAATTAATGTTTTTTTATACACATCAATTTTATCAATAGTTAATTTACTATGGTCAACAATTCCAACCGTCATCAACTTTGGCACACTTTATTTTATCCCATGTGTGAAGGCACACAAAGGTTATGAGGAAGTATTCTGCTTATGTATTTTTCCCACCTGCTAAAACCTGCATGAGTTATAGCATCTTAATTATGAAAATTCACCTCGACCCCTCCTGTCATGGAGCCAGTCACAAAAATCAGTGTTGTGATCCCAGGTTAATCATCATCAATGGTGCTCCAAATTTTTCAAAACGGTGCGATTTTCTTTCCACGTTTTAATAAATTTTACTGAAAACATATTGATTTCATCAAATTTTTGCAACTTATTTGTTGACTGTGTTAATATGATTCAGGCCTTCAAACACTTTTTTGGCAACATTGGTCATATGACTGATGATACAGCTTGTTCTGCTGGCCAAATTTTTTGCCAGTAGGTCACTCCTGGGAATCAAGTACCAAAATGCTTCGATTAAACGCCCGGGGGCGTTAAAAGAGGGGGCGTCAATTACATCTTTTGAAATTCTTCTTTTTTCTTATGTATAAACTTTATATATCAATGAAATATACACTAGATTACATGTCAATATCATCATAAACATCATCTTTTTCATGTTTCC
>JAOBRC010500009.1:0-11576 GCA_027575255.1 Scolionema suvaense | reverse complement strand
AAACGCTGATTAATTTGGCGGCTCTCTGGAGTAGTACACTCCATTGTCAACCGAACATTTGCTGTTTCGTCTCTCATCTCGCTTTGGTGTTTTGTCATTCCATCATCATATCATATTGAGTTTCTCTGCAATTTTGGATCGATTTTGAAAGAATCTGATTACTTAATTTCTATTTAATATCAACTGGTACCATTTACTTGTCTTCTGTCGATAGCATCATGAAGCATTTGTCAACATCACCATTTTTGGCCTGCACCAAATTGTGCGTCAATGGTGGTTGTTGCCAGTGCCCCATAAAGGCACCCTTTGGCTTTACAATTTTTGCTATATTATGAACGGCTGAGATTAACATGTGATAGTGCCTTCTTGGCCCTATTTACTTTGGCTGTTTTAATGCCGGCACTTACTTCACCTTTAAAATGTAAAATGCAGGTTAGATGATTGTAGTTACAGTTGTGCCAGGAAGTTATGCAAGGCCTATTCTTAGAATTGAGAGCAACATGTGACAAAGCAGCAGATTTGAGTCTGATTTTCTTCTCAATGCTCTTAAAATAAGCTTTGAGTATCTAATGACAACGGAAACTTTTTAGATAATTTTATGAAGGGCAGCATCGGATATTCGGGTACTTTTTTTCTCTCTTTAATTGGGTTTGTGATGAGAAGAAGCAAGTAATGGCTGCCAAAAGTCAAATTGGGTTTTTGAGAGTGAAAGGATGACCTACATTTTGTACCAATGAGTATATGCTGTAGTGTAGAACTCAGTATTTATCATAAGATCGTTATTTAATTGGAACTAGGGTCACCCAGTTTTGGGTAAGAGTTTTCTTTTAAAAGGTTATACATGTGACACATTCCGGGGTGATCTTTGGCCCAGTGTTGAAGCTTTTTATCAAATATGGTCATATGTTTTGTGTTAATTTATTATATTAGGGCTTTTCTTCCCTGACTGTTGTTCTCACTTTGAATGTGATAGTGATTTGTGTGACAATTGTGGGATACGTCTCTTGCTTTAAGTGGTTGTATTGTACTTAATTGTTTCAGAAGAAGGTCATTAGATGACATTTTGGTTTGGGGAATTTGGGGTCATGCCTCTGATATGTTTTTTGTCAAGAGGATATAAAACTAATTATTTAATCAAGATACAATATCTGGCTTGTGGTGTTGATTTGTACTTTAATGTTTGCAATGAATCTTTTGGTGAAACTGGATAATTATGGATGTTATCTGAATGGCTTATTTGTATAGTATATGCTACTGGATCCAATCGCATTGGGCAGTGTGGTCTTGGTCATCAGTCCTGGAATGGCTTCACGGCATTGCCATTAAACAGTTCAATCAGTCAGGTAATTGACTCTTATTGTGCTTTCGTATGAGGTTTATGTTTCTTTCGCAAATTTTTCTGCTTGCCCTGTTTTGTTTTAAAGCTTGGTCCAGGTAATGGCTGGAGATACCATGAAAGTCCGAATGTAGGCCCCCGAATATAAGACCACCCCATCCCCCACCCCGAATATAGGCCCTCCATTCTGACGCAAAACTGCTTCCGACTATAAGCCCACCAAAATGCCTTTAGAGCTCTATAAGCCTAGGGTTTATATTCTGACTTTTACGGTAGTTTCTCAGAGACTATTGGAAAATTGTGAGTTACTGACTGGGTAGAACCATAACAAGTGTACCAGGATCAATTATCATGTTCATTTGGCCAGTGTGAGACACAATGGCTTGAGGTACACTTAACTCTTTGGAACTACATCTTTCTGAACCTTAATGGAAACTGCACCTAAATACAAAAATGTTTCTCAAAGTTAATTTAATTAATTTGATTCTCTTTGTTAGATTTTGGTGTAGGATAATTCATTGCATCTAAGAAACTCTTTTTAGGTTTGTGTGTGTTCATTTATCGCCCAAAGCGATCTGTTTTAAGGTGTTTTAGGAATATTTCACAGTCCCCTGGTTGCTTTCTAATGCTTGATCTAAAATTCAATAGAGATCATAGTTAGGTCACAAATGAGAAAGATCTTGTCGGCATTGGGCGTGGTTAATTATTAGTGTTTGGTATGCCTACGATATTCTGCTTTTTTTTGTTGCCCCTAGTCACCTCTCGGCACCATCTTGTAGCTCAAATGAACATGTGTGGCTTATGAAACCAAGAGTCGGGACATTGCAGACCGCACGAAATACATATCAACTCAAGGTGAAATAATAACCAGTATCAATTTCCAAGGGGATTTATTCAAATTGCTATTGCTGCAATGGTGAGTATGTAAGTATGTTATGATTGCTATACTGAGGCAAAGCATGATGAACAAAGAACGTTTTGGGTTAGTAAAGTTAATTATTTTCAGTGCTGCACTAAACAATAGGGGGAATGATGGCCTGTAATTTCCATGCACAATGGACGAGCCCTGAGTATTGCAAGACGGAGAGAGAGCTTCAAATTTCTGTTGGACAACAAAATTCATTTCACGGAGAGAAAACGTTGATATCTGGCCAACGACAACAAGTGAGAGGGAAAATTTTTTATGCCATTGACGAGATGAAGTTCACAGTCAGACAGACGGTAGTAATATCATTATTCTCATGTACAACATGCGAAATTCACTTTTCAACTGACCTATCGTATCCTACCCCTTTCGGTCATCAGTGGCATCTCACGGTTTGTTTGCACGGTTTTACGCGGTGATCCATGATTAAACTCAGCATATGCAACTTCTTTTGAGAGTACTTTGAGATCCTTTTATTTCTTATGTGTAAAACACGTAAAACATGTTTAAAGCCACAGCTGGTCTCTCCAGTGCCAGCGTCCAGATAGAAGTCTTCCTGATAATGGCGGAGTTTCGTCTGTTCCTCGCTTAGCAATTTGTCTAGTTGCTATGTAACCGTGTACTTCTTTGCTGATCTAATCAACGAGGCATCCTGCCTTGTCATTTATTTCATTTTCTGGGGTTCTTCCTTTTTTTTTGCGTCTGTCCTACCATCGACAGATAACCCTGCAAGAGGGGAAGAGTCTTATCACTCTCTGGGGTTTTAGCTACTCCTTTGTGAACCTTTAACTTCAGGTTATGTTGCTCACGGTGCAAGTCGTGTTCTTTGCTCATCTTTTTGGTAAGAAACTGGAGAGTAATTTTAGTGGTTACGGTGTGGGCTATTTGTGTGATAACTGGGGCAAAGCTTTGGTTGGCTTTGGTCGTCATGTATGCCATAAGAATGACCGTTATTTGCGTTTTTCAAAAATATTTTGAGGTCATTTCATTAATTTTAGCCAATTTTAGGTGTGAAGCACTACAACAACTTTTGTGATTTTCAAACCGTGCATCATGCATGGGATTGATTGTATTCACTTTGTTGCAGTGTTTTTGCCAATCATGGTCTTTTCACTGTGTTGCTGAAAACATTTTTGAGGATTAGTTCATTGCTATTTTGAAATTTATTACATGTGAATCTGAAAATATTGGTTGGGTATTTTAAAGATTTTTGATTTTACCACCTGTTAACTTCATCAGGTGGGGAGCTTTTGAAAAACGCACCCTGAGAAACTACCTGCTCACATGTCGTGAAGCTGTAAACAGGAATGACAGAGGAAAAACATAAATTTATGCATTGTAGATGTTCTAATATCTCTAAGTTATTTTCAACCCAAAAATAATCAGTGGAAAGATCTCAACTGATTGTACCACTCGATGTCGGCATTTTTGTTAGTTTTGATTTGATTAAAAGCTATGAGTGGTTTAAATTGAATTGCGACCTTAAATACCGTAATGTCTCGTATAAGCTCCCCCTCAAATTAGGGCCCGCCCTAGAAGTAAGGTTAGTGAATACTTCAGCGCCCATTCTTCGACCTTCAGAAACAAGTGCTAATTAGAACTTTTGACAAGAATGTAATCAAAATGTGAGTCAGGAAGTAGTATTGAATAAACAAATGGCTTGTTTTAGCTTTTTTTCCCTATTTTATTCTTTTTCATTGTGAGAACATGGGAATTTTTTCTCTGTCTGAAGGGATCATCTCCAATTAATTTCACTCCTGCAACGGCGCGGTACCAGTGAAGTAGAGGGAGACGCTCTACAGTACTGCTCAAAGATAAGGTTCTCCTCACACACTTTTCGGAACAAGAGGGGCACACACTTTCTTTGTTGATACTCACTTCTTTTCATTTCAAGTGCCAGATCTAAGTAGGAGGCACTTTTGTGCCATGGGCGGGAATGTTTATTTGTGTGTATGGACTTCTCACACATTTTCCACTCAATATGTGTGGCAAATGAGTGGCTTGAGCATTTCCAGAACACACCTGTAGTGTTGTCTCAGAAATATTTGTAAAAGATTGGAACAATTCATAGTGGAAGTTATTTAACTGCAATTATAGTCATAATTAATAATGCATTCATATTTCATTATGCAACCAATGCTACAACCTAATTTAATAAGTGCCTGCAACACAATACCACTACAATGCTATGTGAAGTGGGTGGTTTTTGGGTGTGTTGTTTTGTGTTTGTATGTGGAAAGTAAGTGGAGGTGAGTGAAACCTTATTTTTGCACAGTACTGTTGGTTGTCTCACTGTCTCTTTTTGGCTTCTACAGATTTCTATTGAAATTTTAGTCCAGCTCGCGGTGGATAGAACTGTTTCGGAGAGTGTGGCTTTAACAGGAGGGGCAGTAGTTCGAGGGAATCTTAGTGGGTAGCGGTAGTTCAATTCCTGCTGCACAAGTGAGTAGCTATAGTTCAACTCTCGTGAGTGATCTGATTGATCTGGTAGTAGTGGTGGTAGTTTAACTCCTGTTTGCAACGAGACTTATAGAGAGAACTCTCGACATCAGCCGTTGAATTCCTGCATGTGTTGTATTTTGTAATACTGCATGCCGTACATTGTATGAGTGACTGACTAAAGCGTCAGGCTTCCTGTGGCAACTTAGTCACAAAGTGACAGAACGGATTGCCCATGTTTTGCAGCGATATTGAAGAACAGTCTGACTGCCACCATATCAAGTTGGTTGATATATAGCGGTAGCATTTTTCTTGTGGAAGCTAGTCACAATGTGGATGTGGAAGTATGATGGTCATTTAGTGGTACAGAACGGTGCAGTATTTTAATATGTTATACCTTTGTATCTTGTACCGCACATATTTCTCAATAGCAACTGTACATAAGCTCATTGAAATCTCAAAGGAACTTTCAAAGGTGAACATTTCAGCATTCAGAATTTCCTCAAAACATGTTTGCGATAACTTCAAGTTTGGAAGAAAAATAATGCAATGGCAATAGCCGCTTTGCGGCGAGCAATTCTCTCAGTACGAAGGTTTCTCGTGCTGGCTCAGCCATTACATTTTTTACATTATGGGGGAACAACCTAATGGTATGACCTGTTTTCAAACGATTCGCTGGAATAAACTAGCCCGGGTGCAATTGCACGTTCAAGAGAACTAGTTACGAAAAAATTTCCGACTTTTTTGCCAAATAAAATATTTTATGGATAGGCCGCTTTCAAATATTTCCCAGAACAAAAACTTTTCTTGGAATGGAATAAGAATCCCAAAACCAAAAACCAAAACTTTTTTCTATCGAATGGTTCTGAATTTATAGTAGGAATGGCTAAAGACTGACCAAATTAAAAGAACACGAAGTTTTAGTTGAGAAAAGAACGAAAAAAAGGATATATTGCGTAGGATATGTATGAGTACTCTATGCGCAAAAAGATATTCAATGCTGTGACAGAGACCACAAGCATCATTCTGAACTCTGAGAATTAACAACTGAACCATCATTCTACAGGGTGTCTGCCAAATCAGGGAAATCAGGGGAAAATCAGGGAATGAGATTTTGGGCTAAATATCAGGGAAAAATCAGGGAATTCTTGCTAAATTTCAGGAAATTAGGAAATAAGCAGTGAATTGTGCTTTTTAATTGCCTGAACTTTTGTAGTGCAGTTTTTGATTTGCACGCTAAATGAGTTCACATATGCATTGATCTTTATTCGAGACAGTTTTGCTTGTGACTCAACCCGCATTAACCCCACCTGACCTTGAAAAATTCCATCATTAAGGAAGCAACAAATGCAGAAACAGTAAAACTTTGTGACTTGTAATCTTGATGCCACTTGCTTCATTTGCATCATTGTCTTGTGACCTCTGTCATACCTTTTTGAAGTACTAGAAGTTCTCAGCACTGGGCTCTGTTTGTGGACTCTATTCAGCAGCACCAATACAAGTTGCAGTGACCTCTTTGGATACATGCTTTTGGTATGGTGTATGCCTGGGTGAATGTGAGCAGGAGTTGACTGGTTTCTTACAGTAGGTGGCCAGTTCATACTCAAGCAATTGCGACAATCAGTTTTTTGTCTTCTCTGGTGGTTCCAAGTACTCATGGCATTTAGTGCCTCATACATATCTGTGGATGCAACAATTTTCCTGTACTGAGGAGCCTATATGGCTCAGAGCTGGTCTGTGCAAAGGATATTCTATTATGCTTATCAGCCTTTTTGGCTGCTCCTTCTCGTATTGTTTTATATAGAATCAGTTCAAATTTGAATGTCCAAACCCTAACAGATTCTGAGACATAATGGTGGTCCCAAGCCCTCGATGATCACTGAACCTCTCAGGGTTCTAGGGATGTGGCGATCTACACTAAATGGGGAACCCTTTTCTCTTGAAGCTGGCCTCCATTGCAGTAAGCAGTATCATAGATTGACATGCAAATCTGCTCTCAGAGCTGCCACCTTCATCTTGTTCCTGAAGGACAAATGTGACTGAAACGGAAGCTTTCTAACAAAGTTAACCCAAATCATAGAGAAATAGATGACAAACTACATCGTACTATTTTATGCTGCAGCAAATCTCTCAGTTGTCTGTGTATGGAGACCTCTTGCCGCATTTGGGTTGCCCGTGAATGTTCATCATGGACCTCATCACATTAAGACTTTGCATCATATCTCCCACGTACCGCAGAAGCTTTGCAAAAGCAGTCGCCTTTATCAAAAGTCCCTCACAACAGTCGGAGTGGTTGTTCAAAATATTGTCTGACTATTTCAATTTGTCGAGGAATTGTGAACGAAGGGAACACCTATTATGCTAACACAATTTTACTGGCGCTCAGTGTGTCAGGTTCCCTGAGTTGTCATCTAGCTTCTGTAACGTCTATCTTGTCGCCAATAGCAAAGGCGGTTGTGCTAACACATCTCGTTTATCATCTGCTTCAAAGGCCATTGATCCCACAAATTTTCTGAATGTGGTTTCTAGGTCTATTTCGCTGAATATCAATAGAGGCTTCAGTTACAACTCTTAGCACGATGCAGCTCAGGTTTTTGAAATTCGTTTTAGATGAGCTGAAAGGTGCATCAGCTCCAGTGCAGAAAATGTTTAGCTCGACAATTTGCATCTCTGTGTCCTGCAATACATGTCTAACATGCTCAATATTGGAAGAGAAATTTGACATCATCCCAGTACCTCTGAAGGACAGTTAGGTCTTCCTTGGATTTTACCTGCAGCCTGAGGCCCTATCGGACGTGAATGCATGGTTTTGTCCCCTCTGTAAGTGTTCTCGCTCTTGTACCATCAAGACTGGAGATGTTCTCATCTTACACCTCAAGAGGCACCGAGTCCATGATGGGAGCATCGTATGCATCACTACTGTTGTTTCTTGTTTGTCTGATGGTGTGCCTGGTCTCCGTGTGCCTGTTTCTGTGTAACAGGGAATTTCCTTTTCTCGCCAGTTTCATTTCGTAGCCACCATCAACCATTCAGGATCAGTGCAGATGGGTGGCCACTACTGGGCATATATCAAGTGCCTAAAGGCAGGCCAGTGGCTTATGTGCAACGACGCTGCCATTACCAAAGCCAACATTTCCGACCTAAGCTATGCCACTTCTTGCCTTTTCTTCTATATGTTCACCAATGGAGGAAAATTTGTTGCTGATGCTCGACTGGGACTACTTCCCTGTCTCATGTTTGCTTCAAATTGTTTTCTTCGTTTTGTTGTGTATATAGGCTAATTTTGAATTCAATTCTACTTTTAATTGGACTAAATTTCTCTCAATGAGTTAATTTATGACCTTCAAATTTTTTTTTTGTGGAGGGTGAGGTGGTTGGCCAACCTTTTTTTTTTGTTTTTATTTTATTTTGCTTTTTATTGGTTTTTTGTGGTTGTTTTTCTTCTTTAGCATTTGTTTATTTTTGTGTGTGTCTGCGAATGTCTGAATTTTCTGTAGGCGAGTGTGTGTACTTTCTAACCTCAGTGTCAGTATATCGTCTGGGGCATGAGTGTTGGGCACCTGTAGAACATATTTAAGGTCACAGCTAGGGTCTCAAGTCCCGGCATTCAGACGGTCGATGCATGCTGGCAAAGGAGTTGGGTCACACACTCACCAATGCAGTCAATTGTTTTTAATTTCTTCTATTCTGCTAATTTTTTTTGTTTTCTGGTTTGATCTTAGGAGGTGCCCCATCCATCTTACTCAGTTTTTGTTTGGTTTCATACAAAATGCTGCTTTAGCCTTAATCTGCCTAGTCGCTTTATCACTGTACCAAAGGTCGGATTAATTGCGGCAGCAAACCTGAAGTTCTCCATTCCACAGGAGGCACAGTTCCATCAATCACAGCAACCAGAAAACATGTCCGTCCAAAACCACTCTCTCAAATGAAGTGGCGGTACAGTTACGTTCTATCAAATGCCTAGAGGAATGATCCTGATTGGATTGGTTGAAGTTTGAATGTTGCTTGCCCTAGCGCACGTGCAGAATCTTTAGCTCGCTATTGGTTCTTAAAGCGGCTGACGCGGCACCTTAAATATTGGCTGATGCAATTCTTTTGTCTTCTATTCAAGTAGGGGGAAACTCCTAGGTGCCACGTGTTGCATTTTTCTCTCATTGGCTCTCTCCATTGTTCTGTTCTAACAAATGATGAAACTTTAACTATCTCCAGAGAGTGAGGTTCCTGCTGTTGTTTACTTTTGGGCTGCCTGATACGCATGTCGATGTGGGAGTAAAACTGGCTGCAATCCTTTGTAAATAGACGGGATGAAAAAATACTTGTAACCCCACAAATTTAAATTGCTTTCTGGTAGGTACGAAAGTGAAATTTGGTCCAGCCATGACATTGTCTGCAGGAAAGGCACACATATAACTCACATAGGTTTTAGGAGATATACTCCTGTCTCTTCTTCTAAGAACCGGTAAATTTGCGCTGAAGCTTGTCTTTCTTAGCAATTTTCCCCATTTTCAGCCCCATTGGTTTGTTGCTTGTTGTAAGGTGACAAAGACAATACTGACTTGAAGTTTAGCCCTTTCTAATATAAATTTATTCCTTTGTAAACAAAATGGAAGTGCTTTTGTATCAAAACCTATTACAGACATAGAATATGTTTGCGCTATTGATTTAATACGAAACAGTGTTTTAGACCTTAGTTTTTTTCATTAATCTTATATTTTTTATTGTTCTTATTATTTTAGCGTTAATGATTCTTAAATTTCATCCTCCTGGGTCTGATAGACACCCCCTCACCTGCACCTAATTTTTCTTGAAAATTACAACTCCCGTTCTGCTGTTTAGGGTGGGATTTTCTTGATCTTTGAACTTGTTCCCATGAAGTAGGGGTCATGGTCATTTAAATTTATGTCCGGGTAAACGTCCGAACAGCTCAACAGAGAGGAGTACTTCCTGGAACAAATTGATTGCATAAAAAAAGAAAAAAATGTTATCCCTTACATGTTTTTTTTTTTGTAAGACACCTGTTCATAAGAAACTGACCTGCCCAGCTTTCCGAAATGTTAGAAACTTTCATTGCTAACCAGAAAAGCAAGAGAAAAAGTTAAGAGGCTCATCAAATATTGGGAAAAAATTATGCTCAGCAGTCTTCATAACGCGCACAATTTTCTCTTGCTGAGTGACATGCACACTTCCTGAGCATGCAAGCCTTGCCAAGGAGATTCCCTGTACGTTCTCGTTTGTATTCTTATTCATTGGTCTGTCCAGTTTCAGTGCAGAGGTGGGCATTTGAGTATTGGCGAGATTGATGAAGTGGGGGAGAAAGTGAAGAAGTGGACAGGAAAATGTTGACATTTTTACTGCACTGAGACTAAGTGTCACTGGTTATCGGGAGATGCTGGCTCTTGAAAGCACCACTGCGAGAATTATCCGCTGAACGTTACCGCTTTGTTCACGCTTCGTCTTCTGCCATCTCCCATTATCTCCTGCGATATATTACTCCCGGAAAGCAGTGGAAAGGAGCTAGTAGCGGTAATTTAGAATTGGAGATGATCCCAAAATTACTTCAGTATCTATTAATTTAATAAGCACCCCCCCTCAACTAAACGCCCGCCATGGATCCTTGAAAATTAAATAAGTTTTCGAGCGCTTACTCGAGGCATTATGGTCTTGCTGTTTGGCCTCGTTCTGCTGGTAATGAGATGCGAAACGTTCAACTCCCTGTCCTACCATTAATAAGATGCAAATCTTTCTGGTTACAATGATTGATCGGTAATGAGATGCAAAAAGTAGAGCTGCAGTCACTGAACAGTATAAATGAATATTTGGGAAAACTGCTGACTATCCGGCATGCAATTTTTAAATAAGCTTCAAGACCATGATACCGTCACACTTTTTTTTGGATGAGGTCAAAGTTAGAATTTGTATTGCACACATTATAATGCAAATAATATAAATCGGCTTCGCACTCTATGTGCTCACACATAAAACAGATTGGACCATGAAGAAACTCTTCCAACTTAAATTATTCATAAATTGTAAACTGATACAGACAGGTCGATATTTTGTCATCAGCACTGATAATGATCTTCTGCTAATTTAAACAGAAGAAAAAAACAACAATGTAAAGGAGTTTAATGCTAATCAGGCTTGTTGTATTTATTGTCATTGAATGAAAGCTCAAGTTCACACATACCATAGGATAGTTTTCCAGGGTAAATTATGGCAACTTTGCTAGTTGCTTTCCTGAAAACATCCTGCACATATCCATGCAATCCGAATGAACCAATCCTGGTGCTGCATATCAGAATTTGACTCTGCGTTTTGAAGAAGAGGCTATGAATTCTATTTGACTAAATCAATGGGTAAACAGCACTGTCTATCCATCTGGCTGGTAAAGAAGGAGAGCTTTCATCAAAAGAAGTGACTCTTGTAAAGAATGTAGTGATCTGTGTGATTTTTTATAATGAAAAATCTTCATGCTCGATACCTGATGAAGAACAGTGCTAATGATAACGGTTTGCCTTTGTGCCAGCGTGCACACGCATGATCGTGTGCATCTCTGTGAGAAGCCTAATTGTTGTTGTTGTTATTGGCCATGTCATCATTTATGTGTTTGTCTTGAAACATAGATCCATTATTAAGTTTGCTTGGGTCGATTGTTTCTGCGATTTTTTCTTCTTTCATCTTGATTTTCACTGTATGTTACGCTAATATTGTGCTTGTAGAATGCTGTGTATCAAAGGAACTATAGAACTTTGCTTTTTGGACTCCCGCTTTAGCGGAAGAATCCTATAAAATGAGGTCTGTCCGTCCGTCCGTCCGTCCGTCCGTCCGTCACCAACGCATTTTCCCGGATAACCGCTCAATGAATTTTTCTGAAAT
>JAOBRC010499787.1:0-11577 GCA_027575255.1 Scolionema suvaense | reverse complement strand
ACATTGCCCCCATATGCGAGCAAGAGCTTGGCTATTGCACGACTTCCTTGAGCAGCAGCAAAATGCAATGGCGTCTGATCTTTCTCATCTTCCCAGTTCGCATCCGCACCTCTATCACAAAATGTAATACAGAACTTAGAAATCCACTGTACAGAAAAAAGAGTGACAACAGAGCTTACATCTGCCTTTTCCTACATAACTAGTGATGCCAAAACAGTAAGGGTTTTGGAAGCAATAGCCCTTTTGTTACCGACAGGTAAGATTGAAAATCAAGGATTTCTAGACCTACTTTAAGATGCCTTTGACAGAAAGTGGAAAGAAAGTAGGGGCACCTTGTATTTTAAATTTGCAATACATAAAAGATATTACCTTACAGGTTGCAGGAATGCACTACATTGCAATTTCTGGAACAACAATGGATCCTCTACAAGGAACCAATGATGACCTGAAAACATAACATGGCATGGCACCTTATGTTCTTACCTATGCACCATAACTTACAGCCATATGAAAACACCATAAAAATAGCCACACAAATGAGAAGCAAAATCTTCTTCAGATATGATGCAGTACATGATCCATGGTAAAAGTACTATTTAGCTACTAAGTTTCACACCAAAAATGACCAACGTAAGAATGAACAGGACTTGAAACATTTGTGCAACAACCTAAAAATGGCCATTTTTGGATATAAGTGACCACACCCAAAGGGGGCAAGAGTTCTTTTAGATGTAGACACATGACCCATGCCATGACTACTACTGCACCGCCAAACATAAGAAAAGATCAATGAATGGATCTCAAAATGTTTAAAATATACTGAGAATGACCGAATGAAAAAATAGCCCATTTGATGACCACTACTGCCCTCCACTTCTATGCTGCACATTTACAAAAAACTAATGACCTGGATGATTTCAAAATGCTACTGAAAACTGTGAAAACTGCCATTTCGGGAATAACAAATAGCAGCACCCCAGGGCAAACCAGAGTTTTCTCATATATCTACTTCCGTTCAAAATACGAAAGCAGCTGAAATTTTGCAATTTGTGACAACAGACAATATCTCCCAAGCAAAACATGAATTTTCTCAAGGTATGCTGCCATATCCAAATAGGTGCTATATCAAAACTTAGAAAGAGTAATGATTGGATTGCATAAATTTTAAAAAAACCTTTTAATTGGTCAAATTCAAGCAATTAACTGTTTGCCCCAGCAAAATTACCTCCTTAGTGAAAAATCCAGCATAATTGCTTAGCTTAAAGTCTGGTTCACACAGAAGACATATTTGTCCTAAGAGCAACAAACTAAAACTGTTAAAACTGTCCACGAAGTCTTGCGGCAAAGTCAAATAATATAAACGCATGTTATTGTCTTAAGACCTGAAATACCTGTGCAAATATCTTGCTTGCGACATGGAGTAAGGAATGAATTTTTCTGTATTTTTTTTGTAATCATAAGATCAATCGCTATCATTGAAGCATCTACTATAGACGGGGCTAGCGACAAGTCAACAAGACTGTGGTTGCCATACAAACCTTGTCACTGTCGTAAGGCTACGTCTTAGTCGATTATTTTTAGTATATCGGTTACTTTGTCGTTCAAGCGAATACAAGGGTCTGAGAAAACCCCGTCAACAAATTGGCTGATGTCGTAAGAGCTTAACACAGAAACAACGTCCATTGGAACCAGGCTTTAATTGCAAATTTCCACCTCATGCCACAAACTAGAGAATTCCATTAAGTGGAAATCCCTGAAACTGCTAAATGGCCGAGAGAGGGCAGACACACAGAAGGACAGAAGATGAACAGGGAGACACATGCATAAAAATGAACAGAGAAACGCAGGTATTATTTGATCAGACTTTTCGTTACAAGTAGAACTCCAAGAAGACTATACATGTAAGTATAACAGCCAAGGTGGGCAAGCTACATTCTGTTAAGTACAAATAAAACCAACTGAAGATGGATATTTCTACCTCGGAACGTGAGAAGTCAACACTAACAATTAGAAAATCTAACCTTTCAAGAAGAAATTCAACCACATCTGCTTTGTTCTGTAGGACAGCATAATGCAGCAAGCTTCTCTGGTGAGAATCTTCCGCATCCACACATAATCCTTCATCAATGCACTTCTCCAATACTTTTAAATCATGTCTGTAAGATAAAAAATAATAAAATTGACTAACAAATAAAATTCTAAGAAAACTAGAAAAACATCTAGCAGCAAAGGGGCAATAAACCATTGGGAGATAATCTGACAAGTAAAAAAACTCACCTTATGATGGCCTGTGTAGCTTTGTGGAAGACATCAGTACCAGACAGGACAGATTCGCACCTAAAAAGAAACAATTTTCAGCATTTTTACTTGAAAGCAAACTGAATAATTAAGCCTGGTGTCCACCAACAGTTAAGAACTAGGACTTAATTTTTAGCCGTTATTTTTACGGCTAAAAGTTTTGGCCGATATCATATTGGCTAAGATCATTCTAGCTGTTATTTTTTCGGTTAAGCCTGCAAAACGTGACCAGCAAAATTGCAGCCCTATTCAATAACTTCCAATTATTTCTAGCCATTATAGATTACGGCCAAGAACTTTTAGCCGTTTGAATAACGGTTTATTTTCCTTAACCGTTTGAATAACGGCAAATTTTACTGAAGGTGTGGGTACGCACAAGCATTTAAACAAGTAGACAACCCCAACCACCCATGCATTTTGCACTATTTGTTCATTTTCATGAGTCTTCATGGATTGGGACTTATAGTATGACAGGCTTGTGGATTTTTTCGAACTTCATCTGCCAGTTTTGGTAATCAGCTTGGGTTTCTTTCCCATCTTGTCGAAGTGCATGAAGTGAAGACAAACACTATCAGTACTCTTGCATAGTATAAATTCTTGCAAAAATTCTGGAGATACACGAATCATATTTCTCAAATCTAGCGATAGTGACATTCTGTCGATTATGATACATATGTACATCAATCAGCTTATATACGCATTTTATATTTATAAGAAACCAAGCACGCTCGGCAGTAGCAAAAGTTTCTCAAAAATTTTGGGTATTTTGCAAGGAACAAATCTCTCATTTGACAGGTTTGATAAGATTCAAGAAAGTGTCGATATGTTTGGCTCTGTTGGGAAACAAATAATAGCATTTCCTGGATGTGAAATTCATATGGTTCTTACATTTTCTTCCCAGTTTTACAATTAGTGGAAATTTTGGGAAGCTGTACTGGTTGGTTTCTTACAAAGAGGCTTCTTGTATTACAGAAAAATATATGGCAGTCACAAGAATGATGATAAGCGACGTTTTTTAAGGTCGTGGCACGGCAGTATCCTTTGATCTTTCCTTCACCATTATTTTTCCAACGAAAACTTTTTGGATTGAAAAATATCTGATAAGAGAAATTTTAGCCGAAAAACGAAATGTGTGATAGCGTGTCCACCAAACGGGTAACTTTTGTGGGTGGTGTCCACTGCACAACCGTTATTCTTGCCTGTAAAAATGTTGGTTAAAAAATATCGGCTAGTCGTAAAGATTTCGGTTAAAGCTGTCAGTGGACACCACGATAGGACAGCGTGTCCACCAAATGGATAATTTTTGGGCTTGGCGTCCACTGATCTATCAGTTAAAATTAACTGTAAAAAATTTCGGATAAGAGTAACGGTTAGCTTCTCAACCATTTGGCGGGCATTAGGCTTTATAGCCACTGTGCCGTCATTGTGTCAGCTTTACTGCTCATCTAGCGATGCTGAGCCACTACTTCTAATAACTGATAGCCAATTAACTGGGAGTCACCCTGTGCATGCAACTTCAGTGTTTTCAAAAGTAGGCCACAGCTGGCTCAACAGGACTGCTACTTTCAAATATTTGAGTATTGATGACGACTGCTTTTCATACATGTGACTTATTCAGTAAGCAAACAATAATTATGGCAATTTTAAGAATTTGAGCCAACTTCTTCCACAGTGCTGCCTGATACCAAGAAAAGATTGAAATCCCTACAAGCTAGAACAATTTCTCATTTCACTGTGCGTTAAGAAAACATATAAATGCAGAGTGCTATAGAAATAAGCACTGAAATCATGTGCCAAAGAATTCCTTATTGTACAAAATAACAACAACTCAAGACAGCCGAAAATGTTCAACAAAATATATAGCAGCTCCATCAAGCATGTATCACATCTTCAACAGAAAACTTTACCTCCTTAACAGAATTTAAAGGAACTGTGCCTCAAAAATTTTTATGGCCATTTTTCACAGAAAAAGGCCTCTCAAACCGGAATAAGGTACTTCAAAAATACCAAAGATTACTTTTGCAGACTTAGGAGGTTTCAAAGTTTTATTCATTGAGTACAGAAATTGCTCTCTGTATGACATAAATCTTTCTACAATCCATAGTCGTGGTACAATTATTCTCAACAGTGACAAAAGGAATATATTCACTGCACTGAGTGAGAAAAGTAATGGCTTGCTGAAGTGATTAGTTCAAGCTAATAGCGCAAAATTGCTGACGTCAAGCATTGACAGTAAATTGTAATAATTTGTCAGCTTGAATTCGTCAATTGAATATTGAGGCATATTCGCTAAACCAAGAGCTTGTCGGTATCACCGACAAAAGAATAAAAAGGAAAAATCGATATCTTCCAGACTTCTACGCTAATTTTTAACGTTGGCTATAATTTGACCACACTGAACTAGTACTAATCGTGAAATGAAAAATTTTGAGGTACTGCTCCTTTAAGGCTAAGAATTTACTTCGATAGATTCTAATGGCAATCAGATGGAAATGTCCTTTCTCATCAAAGTTTGCACATAAGTTCTATCAATTTCTTAGAAGGCATCAATCACCAAAAAAAATTAGGTACATTGCTGGAATAGTTGGATGTATATTTTATAATACTGGCAAATATATGTCCCCTTTCACCAGACATACAAGAAATCCT
Source organism: Scolionema suvaense (assembly GCA_027575255.1). Lineage (NCBI taxonomy): Eukaryota > Metazoa > Cnidaria > Hydrozoa > Limnomedusae > Olindiidae > Scolionema > Scolionema suvaense. The sequence goes on along the minus strand of JAOBRC010499787.1, from coordinate 6,630 downwards.
TTTTCGAACAATGTTTCCCAGATACTATCCTTAATTACGAGATAAAGGATCCTAAAAACTAAGGAAAGATTTGACGAGGTACAAATACAGCAACAGTTGCAGCTATATGCAACACAACAATGGTTGAAAAACAATTGAATGAATACTGGATAGAACTTACTTTGTATCATCTAGACCTGCAACATCATGCACTTCGTGACTGTCGTGACTTGCTTCCTGCCCAGAGCTGCTTTCAAGCAGAAGCTTTGCCTCATGCTCTGATAAACTGACACCTTCATCTAGCAAGTCATGCTGTGGACCAGATTTATGGACGAGAGGTGGCAAAACCTGGCATTACAATAAGAAAATCATACAACCAAATGAAACTGTATTGCTTCTTAGAGCTAACATTGTTTGAATGATACAGAAATTACCTTTTGAGTAGCAAAGATCAAATAAATCGAAAACACAGCAAACTGGGGCAGTAAACACCCAGTCGACGCACACTAATATTCAGAGCGACAGCTACCAGACTCAAGAACTTAACAATTAGAATACGAAATGCTTTGAAGATTGGTAAAAAAATCGTTAACATTTTTTGCTAACTTCATCAGGCCACAAATCTTGAACCACATAAGATGCAGCCTGAAACTAAAAGCCATTCAACGCAATATTGTTTGTCCCTCAAAACAGGTCTCAATTTTGACTTTTTAATTCCATTATTTGCCCACGATGATGTGCCAAAGACAAACCTCTATGGGAAGAAGCAAGAGTGTCTATCCAGTCCCAAGGGTTACAGAAGTAAAAAAACATTAATCCTACAATGGCTGAGAGAGGGGGTTTCAACAGGCTTCCAATAGATTGAGGGAGCAGCGAGCCTTTCTTGCTGCGCTTCCCTTAATGAAAAAAAAAAAAAAAGGATAAAAAAACAAAAAACTACAGGACGAGGTATCACCGACATATAAGAACTTGGAGAGTAACATGCATAACTCCTAAGTTACTAATAACAAAAGTTCACCAAGAAAGAATAGCAGCAAACAAACTATAAAGAACTGGGCAGCACAGAGCCAAAAATCCTCAGTGTAAATGTACATAGCAAATTTAACCAGATAATCTACAGACCAACACAAAGAAGTATATGATAAGATCTAGCTCCTATTGACATAACAAAACTGATTCACCATTCACCCTCCATAGATCATTAAACACAGAGTATAGACAGCAGCTAACAGGATCTCAGTAACATTATTGAATCAGGAACCAACCATAATGAGCTCTCATTCCAACAAACAAGAAATGTTTCGATGTTGGTACAAGTGAAGCAGATTAGACGTGGACATTAATGCAGGGCCACACATCACAACGACCAGATGATCCTACTAAAAACTAACGTCTGCAAAAACTCATATCAAGCTGCCTATCTCTATGGGATATAGACTTCGCTTGAGGCATTTACTGGCATTGGGTAGAAACAGGATATTAAAAATATATCTCACAAACAGGGCTTGGTCATGTTATTAGTCACATGGGTGGGCCAAACTCATCTTTAGGACAAACATGTAAGATTTTTGTTTTCCTAGGGACAGGTTTCTAAGTTACAATACTTTTGGAAAATAGAAGAAGACCAGTATGAAAATAACCCAAGTCAGACAAGAGCGTTGCCAAGTATGATGCATGGTCCATTCGATCACTACTAATGCTTTGAATAAGATCCACGTCAAACAATAGCACAACAGTGGTCAAAAGACAGTCAAGTCCAACGAAGATTGTGGCCGAAAAACAGCCATGCCTATAAAGGCAAACACAGGTATTCCCAGACATGACTCAGCTGATGCATTATAAAAAATCTACAACTATTACGTCGATTTTTTTCACCTAGAACCACAAAGAATAACTACATACTTGTGAAAAAGAACATAGGCGATTTTTCCTCCAAATGGCTTAATGGACAGTTTTCTCATGAATGACGAAGGAATAGCATGACTTATATCATGAGCGGCACTACACGAAGTAAAGGCTAACAGAATTCAGGAATACATCCGGTAGCGTGTCATTCACCCTCCCTAGGCAGGGTTTGCGAAAACTGTCGATGACAATGACAGACGAAACCAACCAATAAAACTATACAACATGATAACTACCACTACTCTCCATCTTTGTACTAAGAAAAATAAAAGAAGTAATGGGCCAAATCATAATGGCAATATTTGAACATTAACCTGCAAGTTGAGCCATTTCGCCTTTGAAAAATTCAGCCAGAACACCTTTAAGCCATAACACATACAGACAAGAACTCTTAAAGTTCAGCTGAAAGCTTTTCGACCTTCAATCGTTATCGCGTGCTTACTGAAGGTCGAATATGGTTAGATATAGGTTAGGTATATAGGTATATAATATAGGTTAAATAGGTTGGCCACAAACAGATAAACCAGGGTGCAACAAAAAACGCATTTGTGCGTTCGTACGAACGAGTCCACCGAATTTTGTGTCCTAAGCGAACGCAGCAAATTTTAAATGTGTTCGCTGACAAACCCCTAGCATATTCCATTGGCGTTCGCTTTTCCTCACTGAGGTCTGCTATCTATTTGCCAGGCAGATGTCTCCATTGCCTGATTGAACCAATAAATATGGATATCTTTGTGTAGCTGAATTCAATGGAATAATCTGAGGCGCTACGATAAGTAACTAGGAATAGATCAACACACCACCTTACTTCTCGGTGAAAGGAGTGCCATTGAGCATGTGCCGCTCTAGACACTCCTAAATAATCAGAGGTGAGTATATTTTGGGTGCTCCTAAACTTTTTCCATAGTGCTCCTTTATAAAATGTTTTACCGTTTCACACTGGAGCTATAAAATATTCCACCTTGAACAAAATCTGACCCAAACAAGAAGTGGAGACATCAGATTATTTCTATATTTGCTCTTTTTCATCAATGCTATCAGATACCAGGAACTAAATTGTGTTGTGGAATAGCAGAATACTTCTGTGCAGGAAAGTGTCAATATTCCTGGAAATTTGCAACTGTTGACCAATTAGATCACCGGAAGCGGCAGAATCAAAATGGAGGTTCTCGCTGCGGTAGTCATCAGCTTGAGAACAAGACAGCAGTGGGCATAACTCATTGATGATTTGGTAGACTCTATCTTTATCCAATGGTTGATCATGGCAGACATGCAGCACAACTTTAGAGTTAAATACCAAAGTATTATAACTTAAAAGCTATCAAATGGTAAATGCAAGCAGCTAATGTCATGCAGTAAAACTACCTAGCTGGCTTTAGAACATTCCCATTGACAAGTACTGATTAAGTTATTTCATGATTGTGAAGCCATTAAAGAAGTGCCTAAAACAAGTGAAACAGGTCATTCCAAAAAGTTCTCAAGTTAATTCATGAGGTGCACCCCACGAGCGAGTGACCCTCGTTTTACTCATATGGAGGCTTGGCAGAGCATGAATATGTGGTTAAAAGGAGTTTGGCAAAAACTTATGAATTGTGAGGAACTCCTAAAATTTCGTCAAAGAACAATCTGAAAAATTTATTTGTTGCACCCTGTAAACTTCAGGAGTCATCGGCTAAAGTAGAAGATCAAAGAAGACTTTAGAAAGGTTGTATGCTGATGCTTTACACGACTTGGATCCAGACATCTACTGCATTTTCACTAACATACGTGATGCCCTGCAACAGAAGCTGTACCACTGGGGCCAAATTCTAATGGTTGACCCCCCTAGACCCCCGCTCCACCCTAATTTCTAAACAAAACATGGCAAAAGCATGAAAATAGGCATAAAGTAGCGGAAACATGCAGTTTTAGAGAACGGTCCGAAAGTCTGCCAAAAAGTCCAAATTTTATTGACGTCAGCAAAAATGTTCACCTATGTAGGCAAAATTTCAAAAACATTTCCATAAATTTCACCGGACCATAAAATCTGAATCACGAAAGCTTTTTTCTTCGAATTTGTTTTAAATTACTCCTAATAATGATTACTTTCTACTAGCAGAGGCTATTCAAGCTTTTTTGGTCAAATATTCATAGTTTTTCAAAAAGTTGAGGACAAAGCTTGGGTAAAAATTGGTGAGCGTTTGTACCTGTGAAAATATCCCCAAAAAACTGACAGATCAAAAATTTCGAAATGATTCTTACTGCATCTTACAGCCTATGAAATTATATTAAAAGTCACCAAGTTTCAGCTCTTAAGCTTTCACAGAAAATATTGTAAAAAGTTTGTCACGGGATAGTTTCACCCCCCCTTCCCCCAAAAGTAAATAGGGTTAAGAAAATGAATCCCCTATAAGTAGTAGCAGTTCGTAGCAATTAAATTTGGCATATGTGTCCCACATGTCTCAATTTTGGGAGTTCTTGGATGAAATAGGTGCTCATGGCAGAAAAATGAACCATGAAGAAAGCACAAACCATTTTGACCTAATGGATAATTTACCACTGCGCGATTGCAACATTAATAGAAGTACATGACTGTTTTTTTTGTAAGACACCGTTTTTTAGGCAAACGCTCCATTTTCCTAGTAAATGATTCAAATTGAGGTTGAAATCTTAAAAATTGCATTTTGAGGTTTAAGTTTTCTTAAGTTTTTTCCTGAACTGTGCGTGTATCTATAGCCCTCAACAAGTATTGACAGTCAACACAGGTAATCATGGCACACTCAAAAGTGTGGGAAGTTATGGCGCACTACCAAAAATCTGTTTCAAGTTATGCTAGAGGCTTCAATGCATGTCATCCGGGACTCAGCTTACTTGTATGGCATTCTGCTATCGTTTTGCGACATGAAGGTAGTGCCAGTGTGCTTCGTGCAATTCTACAAGATTCTGATGGTACTTTCCAGGGTTCTAGCTGTACTCGTTCTAGTGGTGGGCGGTTTTTTAAGATTTTATGTAGGTAGCGTGAGAGCCACCAGATGTGGCGAGCTACATGCAAATGGGGGTTGTAGCTTGTAGCTGTAGGTTGTAAGCTTTCGCTTTTCTTAACAATAGGGTGTCCAAAATTACCTTACATTGAAGGATTTTTCTATCTTTTTTTGAGTAATATCTGTTCACGCCAGGTGTTAGGTCTTGAGGACTGCATTGCCTTCAACAAATATCCGCGACCAAGAAAATGACTTCAATGGAGACTTTTCGTGCCGGGTGGTAAAATAGGAGTGCCGAGCGGTGCCGCCCACCATGGCTAGAACCCTGACTTTCAGAGACGCAGCTTTGACCTAAAAAAGCTTCGCTCTTCAAAATTTAAAACTTTGTTGTTTCTTGCACTAGACATGCTATAACCACGCAAATTAACTTAACGAAATTATACTAGAAGTTTGCCTCAAACCATATCTCATAGCCAGAATTAGATGCGCCATTATTGCTCGTATCAGAGGCACAGTAGCCAGAATTAGATGCGCCATTATTGCTCGTATCAGAAGCACAGTAGCCACTAATCAAGCAGCACGGGCCAGTGTAAGCAATCAAACCATCACAAATGTAATTAAGGATACTGTAAGGGTTTTGAAACACCCATCTCTAATTGCTCAGAACGGTCAAATCACTAATAATTCAAACAGTTTTCAGTGACTCGTTAGAAAGTCAAGAGATTATTTCATCTCTTCGGTAAAAGAAGTGTAAATTTTGGATTTCGTTTGTTCTTCTGTATCATGTGACTTTAATTCCCCGACCCTTGATTCTCAGCAAAATCATTTTTATTTCATCAGATTCAGTATACATGGGACTACAAAACCGGGTCTCAAATTTTTCATATCTTGTTTTGTTCTCGAAATGATATAATATGACAGTAGCTTTTCATTTGCATTGACGAAGCCGCATGCAAATTAACTTTAACGGCGTGTAGCATCTGAACCAGAAAAAAACTTAAAATTTTGAGACACGGTTTTGCAGATCGATTCCTCCACTTTCCATTGAAGGCAATTGTGATTTTTTATGTTCATCTCTAGAGGAGTTATGGCTCAAAATATGCAGGCATATGTCACGAAATTTTGTCAGTAGGTTGTTCTGAGATAATCCACTTTGAACGTCCTATTCAGATAACCGCACGTTTGTTTCACACAACAAACGGAGCCAATACCAACTTCACGCACGGTTGTTTGTGGTAATGATCATATTGAGAGTGTAATCACCGCTTATTCAGAATGTGATCACGGCTTGGCCACGAGATTGTTTTGAAGCACAATAGCAGATATTTGAAAGGGAATTATGACTGAACCGCGCGATCTTTTGGAATGAAACTTGCTCTATTTGATAGATACATTTTCCTGACCGAATAAACCCTTACAGTATCCTTAAACGGGAACTAAGGTCAAAAATGAAATTTTAATAGATGATAGAGCGCAGTAAAACATGACTTCCAGTTTTTATTTCATGAACAAAGCTTATGTAGTTTTGGAGATATTCTGTCCTTAAGTCCAGCACCAACCATCTTGATTTTTGATGATGTCATACAGGTACGTTGCAAAGCATCACTATTTCCTTAGTTACCCAATTGCTAAGTTTATTTTTCAAATGGACCTGCTACATATCATCATCTTTTGTTAAAGCAATACACCGGTCAAAAATAATATTCATCAGACAAATAGGGGACAGTTATGGGGTATCTATAAGGCACATGTAAGATTCGAAAAATATATATGAAGTGAAAAAATT